>JAODUK010000066.1:0-14103 GCA_027564635.1 Typhlichthys eigenmanni | reverse complement strand
CTCCGTCCTTCACTCTCATACTCAAGCACCGAAGCCCTCATTCACACCTTTGTCACTTCACGTCTGGATTACTGCAAGTCTCTTCTCTCTGGCATCTCGACCAAACTCATCAATAGACTCCAATTAGTACAGAACTCTCCTGCCAGAATCCTCATGAACACAAAGTCAACGGATCACATCACTCCTATTCGGATTCAACTACATTGGCTTCCTGTTAAGTTCTGTATAGACGTCAAGACTCTCCTCCTTACATACAAGGCCCTCCACAATCTGGTTCCCTCCTACCTCTCTGATCTTCTCCTGCCATATACTCCCTCCTGATCTCTTCGCTCCTCCTCTACAGGACTTATCATCACCCCCCCGTTCCACCTTTCCAACAAGGGGGCTCGGGCCTTCAGCTGCTCTGCCCCCAGACTCTGGAACGCACTTCCACTGCACACTGACATGCCACCACGGTCACATTGTTTGCTAAGCTCCTCAAAACCCACCTCTTCAAGGTTGCCTATGACATTTGACCCTTTGTTCCACTCTCACCTGACTGTTTTATTTTATTTTGTTTGTTTGTTTATTGTTGTTTGTTTTTATTTTGTATATATTTCTCAGATCAAATGTTTATTACTATAGTATGTATATTTCATATGTATTTGCAATGTAAGATGTCCTTGAGTGTTTAGAATGGTGTCCCAAATAAAATGTAGTATTATTAATATTATTATTACTTAATATAGACCTATGTACAAATTATCGGTTTATGCAATAATTTATTGAAAGGTAATAAAGACAGTTGCTTTTTCAAAAATAAATTAAGTTGCCTAAATAATTCATAGCCTTGCCAGATTTAAATGGATGCTACAGAATGCTAGAGAAAAGGCCCTAAAACACAAAAGAGGTTTAACCTTGCATGCAGGCCTATACTGAATGATTCTGCCAGTGATGTTATGATACAGTCGATTAGACCAATGTGATATATTATTTGTATAATCTAATACATGAACACATGCTCTCCAGAGAATCTAAACCTTCCACAATGTTGACCAGAGGGTGGCAGCAGATGCTCATCATTTTCTCTACAAACTTGGACCGGACGGTGCAAACTGTGATGGTGCTCAGAAAATGACAATTCACTCAGTAAATCAAATAATTTATAATACACTGTTCGTGACTGTGTAATGGGACACATATAATACTTTTTTTTCTTGGTGTAAGTTATCTTTCTTTTTCATAATTTTTATTTATTTTTTATATTCAACCTAATTCGATATTTTGTTTTTGCAGAACTGGTATTTTAGATTTAATCCATTCCTAAAATCAAACAATGGAACATTTTCAGATTTTCTAATATTTGAAAAAAAGAAGAGGGCATATTATCATTTATTATAAAAATGTACAAATGCATTGAAAAAGTGAATAGGGTTTTTATAATATTACAATTTTGAGAAAATAGGGTAGGATTTGAATGCATTTAAATTACTAACATTATTTAGCAGATGTTTTTATCCTAAGCAAATACATCAAGTAGGGAGAATTCACCTAATTTGGGACAGTTGTTGCATTTCTGACTTTGTGGAATATGTGATATGAAGACAATACATGAATCAATACCCAGCAACACTCTGAAACCCGCAGGATGTGTCCAAATCATTTCCTAATGTGAGACGGATATGTCTGAAATGTGGGACACTGAAAAGACTATTTTAAAAAGTCTTTGCTCCCTTGAGGGATAGGTCAAATGCAGAGAACAAATTTCGCTACATGTACAGTATGTGTATGTGACGATTAAAGCACCTTTAAAAGGCCTGTAGATCACTTCTCAGGTCAGTTCTATGGCTATCCTCCCACTGCTTATCCACTGATCTAGCTTCTTTCCCTGATTCCTTGCCCTCCTCTTTTCTCTCCCGCATTCTCCCTCTCATATTTCCTTTGTGAATGTGATATGAAATAGGCTACATTCAATATAAGTAATCATAATAACATGTATTGAATATTAATTGATAAAAAATTGTTTTAGACTATATAGTCATTTTTTAAATTCATTGCCATTTTCTGAATTCAGACATGCATTCCTAACATTACCCCTGCTTTTAAATAGGCTACTCCGGTCATACAACCACAAAAAAAAGAAAAAAAAAAAGAAATGTAGGCAGCCATTACAAATTATTTATTATACTTTGCTGTTTACCTTAAATATATATACATTATGTAGCTAATAAAATAATGCTTAAGGATGAAAACACTAAATATCTATTGTTATTGCATGCCTATTCACACATACTGTTCCACTTTAGGACAATCTAAATGTCTCACGTTTTAAAAACATATTTACTAAAGTTGGGCAAAAGAAATTCTGATATAAATATCAAATATAAATAATATTTACAACATTATACTATTTTGGATGAACAAACCTAGCATAAGCACATCACGAAAAAAATTGGAAGGATTATTTTATTCTTAAAACATGTATACCCTTAACATTAAATTTGTCAAAATTTGTCATTGACATTTGGGTGGTCTTCAGGAGTGGTTCTTCCAATAAGACTGCTTCACCCTATTGAACATTTGAGAAGGCTAAGATTTATATCACATGAGATGACAGCTTGTGCTAAACCATTGACTTTCGTATATTTAAGGAAGACCTATGCACTGGAGCTAACAGTAGATGTTCAACACTAATGGCAAATTAACCCAGATAAGGGTTATATGCATTGCATGTCACTTTTATTTGAAGTGACCTTTCAGCTTTCAACCCAACAGAATGTATGAGTATAATTAATTTATGTTGGTTATACATAATATAATTCAATAAAATTCCCAAATATTATGCAGTGATCATATGCTTATAATTAAAACATTTAAGTAAAAAAAGGAGTTATTAAAAGTCTGTTTTTATATAGACCTTAAGATGGTGAAAGCAAAGCAGCTGCCAGTATGGCACAAGTAATTCTCAATTTAGCTATATTTAATGCCAAGCAATATAGCCATAGTTACAGTAACCTTTAAACAGGAAGTCAAATAGCAGTAGCAATATCAATCAAGGTGTGTTCTTGATGAAAAAAAATCTTGACAACTGAAAATCTGAAAAAGTTTTGCACTTAATCGAAAGAAAATCTATACACACATCTTATCACATCAATTTTTTAAATGTACACTTTATTTTAAACAAAAGTACAAAACCAAGTGTCATATATTTACAAGACTTGCATCCACTTTCTTTGGTCATACTTCCAATTGATAATTTTACATATGCTGTGTTCAAATGGAACTTGTGATCTCGTGATTACGAGTCATGGGAACTTGTAAACTCGAAGATTTCAGAGAAGTTCCACTTAACAATGTCGTGATTACATGATAGGGCCATATCGACTCCTCTCATAAACATAGTAAACACAACCTCATTAGAATGCAGCAATAATGTAGGAAATACAGCATCTGAATCTAATATTCAATCTAATGCTGAGCAACCTACTGCACTTATCTGAATGTACTTACCACAAGAAATATTATGTATTACTATTAAACTAACATGAGTTATGTGACAATGATGTATTATTTCTAATCCTGAACAATATAAATAGCAAAACTATTAATAAAAGCACATACTTCACAATTACAACCAGGTAGGACAATTTTCATATAGTAAAGTAATAAGTAACCGTGACAAATATTGTGTACATATGGGTATTTTCAATCTCATCTACACAAATTCAACATGAAAACAGCCCTAGTGTACATTACAAACTGAACACAATTACAGTATAGAGAAGGCATGTTCATCATTATTTTCAAATAAAGTCCATATCCTGCCTGTAATAACAAAATCAAGATCCACATATTATAAATGATTCATAACTCATTCATACAATTAACACTGGACTGCGATAGGCAGAGAGCTGAAAAGTTCTGCAACAGTTAGTATAGGTTTGAGTTAGGTTTGTTGACTAAATGTATATCATATCTGACTAAATGCAAATTTATGGCAGCACATGTACTGGACAACTATCTATCAATTTGTGTGACAAAGATTTGATGGTCAATTTGTTAAAGAAAATTAAATGGGGTCCCATTTCTTTGGAAATATGTAGGTTACAGACAAACAAAATAAATTATGTTCCACCAAAGACCATTTCTGGCATATATACACCCTGAAATCTAAGGCGATATATACTTTTAAATTCGTAAATTATTGGATAATACATTTTTGAAGCAGAGTATAACATACCAAAAATTCATTCAACAATTGTATCTCAATTTCAACATATTCCTGCCTGTTAAATGCCACACTGACTTTAAAAGCAGAAGTGTTTTTATTGTAGACTAATAACTCTTGACACTCCTATTGTGTATTAAACAAACATTTGTAGGCTTGTGTAGGCTTCACATGTCCTTCAAGCAAAGGAAAATTTATCTATCTAAAACTGAAATGTCACATTTTCAGTTTCCCAAATCCCTAACGCTAACAGAAAACAATTTAAACAACAGCAAACTTACACATACAGTATACTAATAGTGCAGAGATATTATGTACATTACATATCCATCTTTCTTAAGTGAAGGAGGAAAATTATTTTTTGTATCCTTTTGAGGAAAATTCACGGCAAATCCAAATCCAGATGATCTTCATCGAAATATATTCATGTTTTCCACAAACACAGGTGAACGGAAATGTGCAAAAACTGGGAAAAAATACATACATTTTAAGTTAACAATTTAATATAAAGGAAATCAGAGAATAGAATAAACTCTGTAATTTACATGCTCAAAATATAACAAAGCTTTAAAAAAAAAAAAATGTTTATTGTTTGGTGATATTAAGTCCTATACCTTTCACATTCTCACAAGATGGTTCCTGTTTCCTTACACCTCAGCTTTTTGGCTGTTTTCCTCTACTTTTTCTTCCAGCTTTTTCTCCTCCTCAGAAGAGCCATTCTCTTTCTCACCAGTCTTCCAGCTTCCTTGCCTTTTTAGAATAATATATGAATATCTCTTTATTTTGTTACTTGCTGTGCATTTTTATTCACTCTCATTTGACAGTTTGTACTTCAATTAATGAATTCACATCCCCTCAGAATGTTGGTGTGTGTGAATACAGTAGTATATGACCAGTCTATCTTATAAATATGTTATACCTCTGAATTTTTCATGCACACTCAAATTCAGGACTGGAAACACTTATGCTTATATTTTGAATAAGGACGAATTGTGAATAAGGCATAACATACAAGTCGATATGATTCTAGATTGAGGAGAGTGCATCATATTATGTAGATTATATATCGGCTCTAATCAAGCATACATATATGAGCAAGTAGACTGAAATGGACAAACTTGTTGGCAGGTAAAAACAAAAAGCAACTTTGGCATAATTGTTTTACAGCACCTCCTTGTGTTGAAAATGTATTTGTGGATTTTAATGATCTTACTGCCCACAATTATTTCATTATTTTAACTGATATGCAATTACGGCAATTAAAGTTGAAACATGTAACAGATAATTTGTCTTTGGCAATAACCAGAATACTGCATGAAATGAAACCTAGTCCTTTCATTTATGTAATACAAAATCCCAATCCATGTTTGTCATTTGTCTGTCATGATGAACTGCGATGATGATTATTTCACTGCAAAACAAATCTACCTTTGGGTATTAATAAAGTAACCTAACCTATTTAATGTACATACATTATTTATGATTCTGAAAAAAAATATGTTTGAGTAGAACATCTTACTTGGATTTCTTCATGTATATCCAGGATATAATGCCAATGATTACAGTAACGATGAGAAGACTGACCACAACTCCAATCACCAAGTTGGTTTGCTTAGTATTGTCAGATTGGTCTGCAACAGTAAACATAAATATACATTTGTGTATTACAGTAAAATCAATTCAACACATACATAGTTATCATATAACAACCAGACTCATACTGTACTTGAATATGCATGAGTGAAATGGACAACATAGAAGAAAATTGTCAGGATGCTGGATGCTCTATTCCTCTTGTGCCTGTATACATGTATTGTACCAGCATTTAAAGAGTGCAAAATCCTACATCCCCCCAAAAAAACTAAATTTACAGCATGGAACTTGTTTGTGGGCCAGAGGAAGTGCCGGTGATTGACAGTGTGTGGTAAAACTGTGACTGCTCTACATAAATGCACCCAAAAGTTAAGCACATGAATAACCCTTTCCATTAGCTGATTGGAGGCAACATGTAAATAAGCCCCCTGCCATGTCTAGGGTTAACACCAAATATAAACAATGAATCATATCCCTGGGGCATTATATCAATTCCATGCCAGATGGACTAGACTGACTAGACGTTTAGTTATTCATTAGAATTCTTGCAAAGATTGTTCAGTGAACCTTTCATATACTTTACTATACTCACACCCCTCTCCCCGTTGTTACAGGCAAAAAACTACTACAACTTACCTTGTTTATCCATTCTGACCTCCTCAAATACTGAAATCAGATATAAAATTACATTAACCAATGGTGCATCAATTGTTTCACAAGCTGAGGTGAGGTTTTCTACAGTACTTCACTACTTATTCACTACATGCAATGAATAAATAGAAGATACGAGTCAGAAAGGGAAAGGAAAGACAGAGCCCAGCATCCCGACATACACAGTTAACAAAAAGAGTCCCAAACGAGGAATGAGTGTTGGAGGAATGGCCAAAGAACGAAACAACCCAGATACTGTAACATGGCACAATGATGGCGAATGGCCTATAGCCTACTCACTGGAGTTCATGCACAGAAGCAATGTGGCTAGTAATGCAAATGTTCATGTAAAGCTTCTATTCATTTCATTGACATCATGCAGACAGATTTTGTGTTTATGATTTAGCAGAGGTGATAGTCAGAGGCAAGACGGAGAACCATACTACCATTCTGTACTTACGGGATGACACATTTATTGTCCTGGTAGCCTGACCAAGCTCATTGTACACTGTACAAGAGACGGTGAGATTCATAGTTGGCACAACTGTTATCTTATGTGTCATCTTCCCATTGATGAAGGGGCTTTCATCCAGCTGATAATATAAAGAAAACAATGGTTAGTTATTTGTAGTTCATTACCTTGGCTTTACCAGACCTCAACCAAAGTCATTCCTAAAAAGGATATGACATTATATTAGACTTCAGGCTACAACAGATAGTAAATGAACAAAATAAAACGAGGGAACTGCCATTTCTAACCACTAGGGGATAGTGTTGCATCTAGTATGGTGGAGCTAGCTAGTAAACGGTGTTAGTGAGTGTTAGTTGACTCCACAGTACAGTTAACCTGACATGCCAGATTCATTTTTAGTCAAAACTCCATCTGGGGAGCTGCCCATTGGAGATGTGTGTAAAGGGCAGGCACTTTGAAAAAATTCTTACAAACAACAAAATACAAACAATCTGGTCATTTTCGCTGTCTGCAAACCTATACCACGGCACACACCTAAACCACGCCCGTATAGCTATCAATACGACGCTGACTGGTAAGCTCAGTTGCTACTCGGACACATTCGAAATGATCTCGAGTCTGTCCAGACTGATTCTGACAACTGAAGCTTGCGAGATCAGGATGGTCTCGCGAGACAGTAACTCTATCTACAAATGCAAAACCACACATGTCCCAAAGGCATGCTTTATTGTAGAGTGCCTCTGGGACATACAGTATACATGCTGGTGTCTCAAAGGAAAACACACAATACCCTTTTAACATCCTATAAATATTGAAGGTAATTTCAGAGTATTTTGTTATTAACCTTGAATATGCTTACAATGCGAAGTAAGAGGAGACCAAATAAACTGAGTGAACCGTGCATGCATTCATTCTCAATGACCCAGCGACGAGAGGTCAGTGGAACTTTTGGAGTTACAAGAGGTTGTTTTGCTTGGAAATTGTTACTTGCACATGCATACACATGTGCCTACATATAATAGATTACCACATGCACACACATAGATACACAAATAAAGAAAGCAGACATAACACACACACAGAGGTACAAAAAAACATGCTAATTTCTTCTTGACAGTTGAGTAGTGAGTAATGCACCAGGTTTACACCCGTGTAAGTTATACTGTTTTCTCTCCCATAAAACACTTGACAAACAAACCATGAAGTAGAAGTCTAACATGCAAGGGCAGCCATTGAGACGCATGTCAATTCTTCTTCCTAAATAAAAATGGAAAACGTCTATGCTAAAATAAGGAATTTCAGGTATGCTACAGGCATATACAACCTCAGGTATGCTACAGGCCTATGCAACTGTAGAAATGGTGATGTAATGGTTGGACCCATTCAACCATTCCTCACATATTCATATAACAACAATAAACCTGAAATTAAAGAAATGCTTTCATTGTGCTTAGCAGGAATATATGTACAGTATGTGTATGAGTGTGTCTGCATACCGAGGTGCCGTTGACACTCCAAGAAACAGAAGGCTTAGGAGAGCCCTCAGCCTCACAGATCAGAACCTTATGTTGGCCATCTTCGCCACGCCGCTTCCACAGGTTTTTAATGACTGGTGCACCTGCAACAAAGATGAACCTTCTCAGCTACAACCGATAACACGAACCCATCTGCTACACATCTGCTGGGTAGCGACTGTGGAGATCACTAGACAGATACTTTATTGACCACCGACGCAAAGTTCCACGTTTTCTTTTTTCAGAGATCTCACTAAGGTCCTTACCTTGGACAACAAGCTCAAAAGAAGCCTTTTGTCTTAGAGGCCCCATGGCGATATCACACTCATAGCGTCCAGAATCAGAGTAAGTCAGATTGTCAAAGTTGGGTTGCTTGTGAAGTTTCACATGATCCTGATCAGAAGAAAGAAAGAAACAATACCATATATTCAAACTTGAAGTATATTCATTGGATTTTGTCGTTTGTTAAAGCCTTCTACTTTGCAGCCTCCTTACCTCAATATTAACTAATCAAGCTAACATTTAAACAAAATATATCCATTTGCTGACCAGAACAGAATTAGTATTATCATCCACAAATTGTTTCTCAAAGCCCTACCTCTATTGTGCTTACAAACATGTTCATCATCTCTACTGGTAGTTACTCCAGTATTAACACTTTTGTAACATAGAATATACCTTAAATTATATTCACATGAGCCATTTGATAGCAATCTACCAGTAAAGACAATTAGCGAGTAAAGAGGGATCATTTCATGGCAAAGGTCTGGAGTTAATATTGAGATAATGGAAGTAACAGAATACATGGTTTTGCTACATGTTGTAGCAAAAATATAATTCCATTTTAACATCATATTGTATGTAGCACAACTCTTTATTTAGACTAAGTCACAATCCTACCTTTGTCCATGACACCTTAGTTTCCCCAGAGGCATGGATGTCTACCACCAGAGACAAAGCTTCACCGGCGCTCTTCAACATGTTCCCTGAAAGGCTTACGTTCACTTCCAGGTCTACAATGGAGGACATATCCATGCAAAAAGGGTGTATTAAACTTAAAGCTACACTCATTGACCACATTATAGAGCCTCCACATTTCCAACCAGGAAATGGGCAGGAAGAGCCCATTCTAAAATCAATACAATGACATTATGTTCATAGATTATTCATTGATTAATGTATCATGACTTGACTCATTTAAACCATGTTTCTTGAACATCATTTGACTGCGTCTAGAGCAGGGCTATTCAATTCCAGTCCTGGAGGGCCGCTGCCCCTGCATGTTATGTCATAAGTTGTCTCCCTGCTCCAACACACCTGATTCTAATGACTGGCTTGTTATCAGGCTTCTAACGACCCATTCATTAAAGTCAGGAGCAGGGAGACATGTAAAACATGCAGGGTGGAATAGCCCTGGTCTACAGTAACACCTGTGTGAAAGAGATGTGTTTGCTTACAGTTGATTGCGATGCTTGTAGAAGCCTCCAGCTTGTCGTTGTCAATGAGGGAGCACTTATATTCTCCGGTGGTGTCGCGGCTGACGTCCGTCATGGTGTAAGTGTCTGCATTCTGAACTTTCACCACTTCGCCCTTCAAAGGCGCGAGGACACGTTTAGACCATGCGCACAGGTGGCACACGTGACAAACATGACCAATGTCCCGTGGACGGGAAACACACGGAGGGATACACTGATGGGAGCTTACCTTAATGTGGAAGTTGAAGCTGGTAGGTGCTGGGTTGCCGTCTGCCACGCATTGCAGTGTGACATTGTCTCCCTCGATAAATGGCCCCTCCGGAATGACCCGCAGTCTGATGTTCTCACTGGGGTCTGTGCCGAGCGCGCCGGTGGGAAGAAGAAAGGCATAATAAAGACATAAGAGAAAGGAAGAAGCCACTGTGTGTGGCGCGACAGGTGCGGAAGCATTCGCCCCTCGCTGCTAAGTGGGCATTCAGAGACCCAGATGTATAGACCACCGTCATTTCTCTGGTGTCCCAGGGTTACAGCCTCTTTAGGTGGATATACTACATGTTTTAGATTCATTCTCACCATAGGCCTTGGAGGTCTCAGTGTGGATTCCTGCTCAAATTGATTGCTAATTGTTAATGCCAGTCTTCTGGCATAAATACGGTCTATTCAGAGCACTAAGTGGAGACGGGTATACAGCACATGGCACTGGCATGACTATGATTTATACGGCAGCCATTTTCCTTTTCAGTTAAGTCCTTCCTAAGCATAACTTGAATGTTGCTGGCGCGGGCGAAAGGTAGAAAGTTGTGCCGGAGCAAATTTTTGCATCCGTTTAACAGGTCACAAAGTGCTGTGTGCTGCTGACGGCTAGTCTGGGAACTCACAGGTGATGGTGAAGGTCAGTGCATTGGAGACGTGGGGCGCGCCCACCGCGTCAGGGTGGGCGCGGCAGGTGAACGACGCGTCGCCGTCCCCCTTCACGGCGGAATATTCAAGAGTGGAGGAGGTGGTCGAGAGGCCGGTGTCAGGGTCCACCTGCACTGATGCCGCGATAATGATTCCTATCAGAAGAAAGATTCAAACGGCTGCATGCATTAATATGTATTCGGTAAAGGACAGAACAGTTCTTTTGTACAGCGTGTGAGCTCGCGCGTACCGTTTCCATTCGCCACAAGAGGTTCGTTGTTCTTAAACCATGTGATGTTGGCAGCCGGATTGGCAGCATGTGCACTGCATCGACCCAGCTGTGGGATATACACAGTTCAATAATTATTCAAACATGCAAAAGAACTGGGAAACGCAATGCTCGGCACAGACTCAGTTTGGGAAAGTATTTGAGGGATATCCTTGTTGTATGTATTTGCATAAATGTAAATCTATTCAATTGACCAAATGTCTGTGCAAATGTGGTCTTTTAGTGCCTCTGTAGCACTTGAGGACTAAGCAACAGACCATGAAAAACCCAAAGTATTTCTAAAGCCTCTCTCGGTTCCTTTGGGCCCTTTAATTGCAGTAAGGGGATTCTGCTGTTTACTAATTCATGAGAATCCCTTCAAAGCGCTCATTACCAAAGTAACATGGTCTGGTATGTCTCCAGAATCCATCAAGGATATCCCTTGACGGTTGACTTCCTGAAATAATGTAAATAAAAACTATGTACATCATTGAACATCCCACCTTGGTTACTTTTCCGATCTCTAGTTCCGCAGCTTCTTTAAATATGTCCAGGCCCGAGGGAGCCTCTGCAATCCATACATAAGATCATTAGAGAGAATGCACTGGTTTCATGTTAATATACACTTTCTTAAACCTTCGGATGTGATGTGACAGGTGCCAGTTTGTACTCACTGTGGATCACTACATTAACAGGATATTCTTTTATGTCTGCATCAGCCACAACCATGCAGGTAAACGTCTTCTGGTCAGCTAATTTGGCGGCAGAGAGCAGCAGGCTAGAGTTCTCAGCCATGCTGACACGGCTCTTGTATTCGTCGGTTGCAATCACGGAGGCATTCATGTTATTCCGCTTGACCATAAGGTCTCCTGACACACCTTCTCCTTTGTCCTACATTAGGAGAAAATTGATTGTTTGATTACTACTGGTGTTATATTTCTGTCACATGCACACATGTCCACGCATGGCAACACGGCCGCTACTAAAAATATTTGAAACTGTCTGAAGACTACTGTGCTATTGCACAGTAAGAGATATAAACAAACAACATACAGGCATGTGTAAAAATTGGCCGAAATTAAAACTGATATTTGCCTGTACTATAAATTTGTATCCCTTTTATTGTGTTCAAAAATGGTTTACAGCATTAGTGTCAGCGGGTCAACTTTGATCAATGTTCAAATTAATCAGTAAAGACTGAAGAAAACGCAAATTATTAATTGCGTCTTGACGCAATTCAGCTAATTTGACTTTTAGCTTACTGTGTACAAATCATTTTTAGTTTAAAATGGGTACAAAATACAAATTGTATTGCTTACGATGAACTGAACAGGCAAATACAGTATATTAATAGACCATGACAGGATGAAGGTGAATATATCTGGCTACCATTTTCTTTAACATGTATTTGAAATAGAACCATGTGCGCGGCACCCATTTCCTTCTTACGCCATGCTCGTGCTGTGTCCAGCCAGTTGCTGTTATGAGTGGTATCATAATACCACCAACTGGATCTTCTCCAACGGCAGAGCACGATTGATGTGACACATAAACATTGGTCATTGGCATTGGTGAAGGTCCTCTCAGGCCTATAGCAGTCAATGAGTACTGACTGCATACTGAATATCGTCTGATACCTATGTACCGCCGATGTATCGATGCATCGCTAGTGTATGTCTGTGGTTTAGTGTGTGACCCTGGCCACCTCTATGTCGACAGACCTCCACCTGGAGGGTTACCCTCTGGAGATGTAGATAGAAGGCCCCCAAATGGAGGGCCCCCAGGTACAGTATTCCCAGAGGTCAATCAGAAGAAGAAGGGACCGCTGAGGAAGCTCCTGGATTTCTTTCTCTTTATCGAGTCGTTAGACTTAGTCTTTATTAGTCTTTATCGAGTATTTAGACTCGATAAAGCCCAGGCTTTCAATAGGTGTCCTTTAGTAGTAGTAGTGTGTGTGTGTGTGTGTGTGTGTGTGTGTGCATAATGGTAATAATAATATGTCAGGCCCTATGAAAGGACTTAATGACAATAACAACAGTAATTATTTGTGAATCGTCCTAACGAAGAATAGCACTTCTTAGAATCACCCTAAAATCATTCATTTAAATAAATAACATTAATAACGTATAAAATAAATGTATTTATTTAAATATAAATAAAGTGATCTACAGTAGCCATCTCATCTGCGATCCAACAGCCAATAGAGCAGCTTGTTGTAAATCAGTCCAAAGAGCACCATATGAGGATACAGACATTTGCACGGTCTGGTGCACACAATTTGCACAGATACAGGGCGTGGTTCAGTCTTGCCCGCCTAATCTTGTCAATGCACTGACCTCTGTACAGAAATAGACAACTTACATATTTCCATTTAGTGATCGTATGGTCTTTTGGTTTCGCAGCTCCACTGTTGCATGGCACCTCAAGCGTTTCTCCATAGAGGCCGACAATGGTGTTCAATCCTCTCACTGAAAGAGAGAGATATGTTTTTTTTATAGTTTCTATGAAGATTGTCTGACATAATGCATCAGTGAGAAAATAAATTTTCACTGTGAATGCCACTAAGATGATCGCAAACTATTTGTATTTGGCAAATTCCATTAAAAAAACACAAAAGAGTACATTTTTAGGGGGATACATTTCTGTAATGATACTTTTCCCGCCCACTTCGCCACAATGCATTAGTACTGTCATTTGTGACAGGTACTGTATCTTCAGCCCTGGTTCTGACACTATACTGTAGCTATCCTTAGTGTCAGAATGAGGCATAAGGACCGACATGCACCCACGCACTCACTCTCCCCTGTTCTGCTTCAATCACCAGCCCTTACCCCACTCCCATAAGCAGCCACTCTTACATGCACATACATCCTTGTTTCATTCATTTGGGATTTTTTCACAAAACAAAAATCATGAAAATACAAATTAAATAAAAACTTTCTAGCTATACATACAATATCTCACAAAAGTGAGTACACCCCTCACATATTTGCAAATATGTGAGCATATCTTTTCATGTGACA
>JAODUK010000065.1:0-14103 GCA_027564635.1 Typhlichthys eigenmanni | reverse complement strand
TCTCTCCGGCACGCTGACAATCTCGTTGTCACATGAAACCTGGGATGTCACTGCCTCTGCTTTCATTGTTACATTCAAAACCCCTAAAACACATGTACAAACACAATTAGCTGATAATACTACTACTAGTACTACTACTACTACTACTACTAGTAGTAGTAGTAATAATAATAATAATACATTATTATAAATGATTTATTCCTGAAAATGTGTGTGACTTGTGCATTGAAACCATACCGAGGACAGAGGGCTCCATTGTCCACTGGAAAGTCTTTCGTCCGTTGGCACACAGACAGGATGGTTGCAGGTCAGAGAGAGGTGTGAGGGTGTAGTCTAAAGAGGGTGATGGGCTCACAGTGACCTGTAACAAACAGTGGTCACTCTTTATGGAGAATGATTGTATGGCAACAAACAAATTAAATCGTACCTTACACATCCTACTTATGAGGGAAGACTGTAGTAATATATCTGGCCACTGGGAGGCAGAGCAATGCAAAAGGCGGGTCTTCACATCACATATAGTAGGCCTACACATGGGGATCTTTAGAGAATTGTGGTATGGATGTGTGTGCATGTATGTACTTGTCCCAATCGTGTGCTTTCAGTCTGTAGAGCACTGATTACCATGATGCAACTAGAGAGGTAGTTGAAGACTGTGGCCTTCAGCACAAAGTGCTCTCCCCGGATGATGGAGAAGGGCAGGCTAAGCTCCAGGAAGAAGGGCTGGAACACCGTGAGATCTTTGGGAGGAGCCAGACCGAAGCCCTGAGGAGACAAGCAGAAGGCCTCAGACTCCCAAGTGGTGATGGTGTCTGGGACGGTGACGGGGATCTCCTTTGCTCCAGTCTCTCTATGGAAAGAGAAAAACAAATATGGTCAATTATGTGAATAATACATTAACTTCAGCATTGTTCCAGTATGGTTGTGAAAGTGATAACTTAGGGGACATGGCATTTACATCTCTTGACTGCAGTGTATGAATTATGACTCGTGCTCACCCGACTTCAACCAGGTCCCAGATCCATGTTTCAGGGAAGAAGGTGCGGACTGTTTCTAGAATGAATGAGGCTGGAGGTATGTCTCTTTCCACACCATCTCTTGACATAGCCATTCCAACTGCTGCAACTGGTATACTCTGCAATCTATAAGCAACATCTGAAGAAGACAGACACTTATTCAAGCAGAAGCATAGGATGACTGTGAATACAGGAGATAAACACATGCACTAGATACAATGAAAGAAACAAGACTTACGAGGATAGTTACGGTAGTATTCTCTTCCCTTAAAGCTGAGGCATGAAGGATTTTTGATTATCAAATTTGTTAACATCTTCAGCCCCAATCCCTAGATGAAGCAACACATCATTGTTGACAGTGTAGGCAATAGTGTCAACAACAACAGTTTCAAAAATAAAACCAAGCAGAGTACCTTGAAAACTGTGTAGGCATCACCACCATCGTCACGTCCAGGGTATGGCATAACATATCTTCTTGGTCTTACATGCAAACATAAGTCAGGATCTTCGACTTGATGTGGAATATAGCTTGCTTTCTTGGCTGGCAACAGGTCAAATATCTACATAAAAGCAAAGTTATATTCGACCAAACAAAGAATATTTCCCTACTTTGTATTTTGAAAGCCATGTTCTATAAATGTTTATACCTGGTAGTAACAATTTGCCTTAAATGCCTATCCAAAGTACATTGAAAGATGTTCTTAAACCATTTGGAATATATGCATGGTTTTGGTCTTGTCTGATATGTGTAACACAATATTTTACTGGACTGGATCATCTGGACCTTATTATGACGAGGCTTCATTGTAATGTCTCGTGATCCCCGTCCTGTGCTAGTCTGGTCACTTCATGTGTTTACCTTGTGTTTTTGGCCTGTTATCCCGTCACTCCCTGCCCTGTGTTTCCCAGTCTCGTTAATTCCACCATGTCTGATGTGCTGCACCTGTTCCTCGACGTGATGAGCCAAGTCTTCCTGTCTTGTCTACTTGTGTATTTAGCCCCATTGTTTTCCCCAGTCCATTGTCGGTCATCGTTGATGTTAGCTGTCAATGCCGCGTTGCTCTCCGTGTTCCTGCCTTTTTGTCTTTTGTTTACTTTTTTGAAATAAACCCTGTTTAAGTTCCTTCCATGTCTTGCGTTTGGGTCCTCACTTTGTGCGATCGTGACATTCATAAGTACGTTTCTCAATTCTAAAGCATATTGATGGTCATTATACAATATTTTGGTTTGGTTTGTCTCAATAAAATCACAAGGAGCTTATCTTTCCAAAGATACCGTATATGACATGATATATGACATGTACACTTTTACAGTGGTCACTCGTTCAGTGACCACTGTCAGAAATTCTGTAAGAGGTTTTTAAGCTGGAGGCTTTAAATAATATATAAATAAATATAATAAAACATTTATTATTTTCTCTGTCTCTCCCAGCACTGTATATTAATCATTATTTATGTTGTTGTGTATTTCTCTTCTATATTGTGGAAAATAAATCAAATACAAAAATCGATCAAATCAAAATGAATGTGAGTATCAGTGGCGGCTCGTCAACAGTGAGCGATGGGGCACTGCCTCCTCCAAATATTGAGAGAATAGTTTCATGTTAAACATTACAATAAACAATAAACAACATTATATAATGCAAAATATACACATACAATGTGCTTGCAGGTATTGCCGCACCTGTCACCATTGGTTCATTTTTATCATCAGCCGCCACTACTATACAATAGACTAGACTAGAGGGATTGATTCAAGCTTGATACCTTGATACCTTGTCAGATGGATCAAACCATTTGGAGAACCCTCTGCAGTACCTCTGAGGACCCCCTGTTGAAGACCTCGGGACTAGAGGGAATGATTCAAGCTTAATACCTTGTCTGCAGTGATCTTATTTCCTGGTTCCTTGATGTGAACACTCTGGTCAATGGCACTGAGACCACAGAGAGAACCTGGAAACGCTGATAGCTGAAGCATGTTCTCCTCCCCAGGGACCGCTTTGGAGTGAGAAAACTCCAATGACACCTGTGATACACACACACACACACACCTCAACTAAAGTACTATGACAAACCTCAATTTAATCAACTGTCAGAAAGAGACAATTGTTTTGTTTTATATTTAGTAATACTCAACTTCCCTTGAGATGTCTAAATTATACAATTTTTGTAAGAGAACATGTTATACAAATGTCACATCTTAGCTTGTTGACCTTATTGTGGAAGCATCTCTCGGTTTCAAAATCAGTGCTGTGAGCGATGACATTCTCACTAGGGAGGACCGCATATGCCACCACCTGGACCAATGGAGCCATCTCAGGAGAGACCTCCAGCATGAAGGAGACCTCACCGTCAGTTACTAGAACAAGAGAACCATGTCAATATTGATACCATTTACTTCACTTGTTTTGCAGCCTCAATATTGCATGAAAATAAAGCTAGTCTATCCTAAGGTTAGGTCCACATTAGGAATAACAGCATTTTCATATTGCGTACCAATAACATGGAATCATTTACCAAATAGTCTTAGAAGGAGTACTATCGCTTAGAGAGTTTAAGACTATGGTTGCTGGTAGAATAATCTCAACAGGTGTTTCCTGATTAAATAAAGGTTGACAAAATAAAGAAAAATACTTGCCTGGACCATCGATGACCTCAACTTTTAGATGGCCTTGCTGTACAATGTATGCTCTGGATAAAATCTAAAACAGAAAACAGAATTTTCTTGGCACAACTGTTCCACACACTATATTGTAGTATTCTACTCAGGGTAATATACAGTGCTGTCTCACTGACTGCTTCAGAATAGAATAGAGATGGTGATAAATTATTGATTTGGAAAAAGTAATTAGCTACACTACTAGTTACTGGAAAGAGTAACAATGTCGGTCCTCAATGTTTACTGGAAATGCTGAATCTAAATTAAGTTGAAGGAAATTAGCATTGTGTCCATACCATTGCAAAAGAAATTCTTGCAACCAGAAGAAAGCTACCTGTTCTGATTTCACTCACCAGATACATCACACTCAAAGAACCTTGTTTCTCCCCGACAAAAGCATACTGGATGGTGATTTTCTCTTCTCTGCCACAGAGAAGTGGTTTCTCTCTTGTCTTCACCTCTAGGGTACTGACTGTTTTGGACTCAGCTGTGGAAGGTTCAGCCAACGAGATGACATGTTTTCCTTCCGTATAATATGGCGTTTTATAACTAGTGTACTCCAAATTTGGACTGATAGTAGCCTTGGTGGGATTACATATGAAAAACATCTGGTTAGTCCCAATGCGCAAATCTTACCAGCATTCTTTCATTTCAAATATACCAATTTATTAACACCATCATCTTTGTAACATCATTGTATATTATTTTCAAGTAAATATCTCAAAAGAATGAAACATGTTTATAGCCTAATCACATTTGTTCCACAGTTCCATTAGTAAAGATATTATACTCACTGAGAGGTCGATAAGCCCTGTAAACTCGGTTGTGTTTATTGAGAAACTGGCGATACCATTGCTGTCAGTTGTGAGGTTATGTAGGATGCGTTGTGACCACCTAAAACCTTCAAACACGTACACTCTCTTGTCATAGATAGGTGTGTCATTGAAGTAAACGGCTTTAACCTAAAGAGACAAAACTGAGTAAAATACCTGCGATAAACAGTTAGATAATGAATACCATTAACACTGTCCCTATTTTACTTACTTTTCCTTCCAACACTGATCCCTTCTCATAAATTGTGGGAGTGTCAATGAAAGACAGCTTTCCAACAACATAAGAAATTCTTATTTTTTCCACGTTGAAATATTGAATTTCTGTGCAGAACAAAAATGATTATGTAACAACAGGGAATTTCATTATATCAAATGTACTCAAGTTGTAAAATATAATGTCAAGTTACCTGTCCCCTCCTCCTCCACTGTGGCCACAAGGGTCAGTTCATCTTCAAGCACCTTGTTGGCCCTTGTAAAGTCTTCCAAAGGAATGGTAAAGGTTGCACAGCCAGTGTCTTCCAACTACAAAAAGTAATAAGTAGTAGTATAAAATTATAAAAAAAGATCATTATAAAATTTTAAATTTAAATTAAAAAAACTGTGAAAACTATTGATTTGTTCTGGTTAATTTAATGACATTAATGAAGTTGAACATATGCATCACCGGGATAATTAGAAGTAATGTCAAAAATAAAAAATAAAAATGTCACAAATTATTCTACAATTCGCCAAGCAACATCCTTCTAGTCTGTCTCCTGTTAACCTTACAGTGTTGCAATGTAATAACACACAAAAAAACTGTCCTTACATAGTAGCTGAAAACACAAACACAACAAACAAAACAAAGACAGCAACAGCGTGGCATCAAAATCATTGAACTGACAAAATATTCGGAGTCGGGTCACGGGGGCAGCAGCTCCAGGGGATCCTAAACTTTTCTTTTCCCAAACCACATTAACCAGCTCCGAGTGGGGGATCCCGAGGCATTCTCAGGCTAGTGTGGAGATATAATCTACCTAGTCCTGGGTCTTTCCGAAGGCCTCCTCCCAGCTGGACGTGCCTGGAACACCTCTTTAGGGAAGTGCCCAGCAGGAATTATTACCAGATGCCCGTACCACCACAACTGGCAACGGCTCTACTCCGAGTTCCTTCCGGATAGCCGAGCTTCTCACCCTATCTATATCTGTGAGAGACACCAGCCATCCTCCTGTGAAAACCCATTTAGGCCGCTTGTACCCGTGAACTATAGTTATTTTGTTAATGACCCACCCACCCGTCATGATCACAAACACAAACAGGATTGGTGACAAAGCGCAGCCCTGGTGGCCAACCATCCCCACCTGAAACGTGTTTGACTTACTACTGAGAATCTGTACACATCTCTTGCTTTGGACATACAGGAATTGGATTGCACCTTCCACAGTATCTTCCAGGGGACCCGACAATACTCCTTCTCAAGATCCACTAAACATATGTAGACCAGATGAGCACACTCCCAGGCCCCCTCCAGAATCCTTGTAAGAGTAAAGAGCTGGTCCGTTGTTCCACGGCTAGGATGGAAACATCATTGTTCTACTTTAATCTGAGGTTTGACTATTGGCCGAACCCTTCTTTACAGCACCTTAGAGTAGACTTTACCAGGGTGGCAGTGTTGATATCCTTATATTTGGCACACACAGTCTGGTCCCCCTTTGTGAACAGGGCAACCACCACCCCAATCTGCCACTCCTTTTGCACTGTTCCAGACGTGGCGTGTCATCCAAGACATCCCTTCCACAAACATTTCTGGACGCTTTCTGGATCTCATCAATCTCTGGGGCTTTGCCACTGCGTAGTTGTTTGACTTCCACCAGGGTAATTGACAATAATCCCCCATTAATCTTCAACTCTGCCTCTACCATAGAGAGCGTGTCAGTTGGATTCAGGAGTTCCTCAAAGTGTTCCTTCCACCGCTAAATTACCTCCTCAGTTGAGGTCAACAGCATCCCATCCTACTGTACACAGCTTGGATGGTTCCCTTTTTCCCCCTCCTGAGGTGGCAGATGGTTTTCCAATAACACATTGGTGCAGCCCTAAAGTCCTTCTCCGAACTTCTCTCACACCCGTTGTTTTGCCTCTTTCACAGCAGAGGCTGCACCCCCAAAAATACTTGCAAAGGAAGCTTATAGGTTAAGGCTGTTAAAATAAGGCGGACTGAAGGAGTTTGGCCAATAGCTTAGCACTGATCGGCTGAGCCAATCAGATAATGATGAGATCAAGTAAGGATTATGTTTATTGACTGGTTTTAAATATAAAAAACAGGAATAAATACTGTAAAACAGTGTGAGCATGTATTGCCTATATAGATTCTAACCGTACTATACCTGTTTTGTTTCATTATAAAAAGGCACAGTAATATCCGGGATTCCTTTTGGATGTTCAGGAGTAACTCTCATGGGAATGACAGCATAACGCTCAAATGGTCGGGACACATGTATGTGAACAGATCCTGACACAGGAGCTCCATATGTATACCTTGTCAAATTTAGGAAATAAATTATGTATATCATATTTTCAATATATAATGTTGAAAATGTTGAATATATTCAACATTTTCAAGGTTAAGGTCTTATGTACATATATTCAATATCTACATACAAAATAATTGGTATTACTTCAGTAGTAGTAGCACACTTACACCGCACATTTTGTCTAAATGGTAATGCAAATTTGGTTATGTAAATATGTAAATATTGTAATATGTTGTGTAAATAATACAAGATCTGTTTACACTGAAAATATTTTGGTTTACCAGTACTCTAGTCTAGAAGTAGTAGTAATAGTAGTAATGCATACTTACGTTGCACATACTTCAGCTTTAAATTCATCTTGACCAATACTTATTTCTCCAGAGCAATTCACCTTCACTTTAAACTTTGGCAAAACTAGACACAAAATGTGGTTGTTAGTATACCTCATAAATGCCGTGCAATGTATCAAACGGTTTGTATGTATGGGGATGGGTGGGGTGTGACCTCACCATATTTCTCTACCTTGAACCTGTGAAGAATAGTTTTGTCCTCATCAGTAAGCCCTTTAATGCTGTACATTCCTTCAGGAGCTTCAGCATTCAGGAGATGAGAGAGCTGCAATATTTTACCATTGGACGTGGTATTGATCCATTGTCCAATTCGGTTACCATTAACATCCTGTATGTCAAAAAAATTGGAAGAACATGTTTTGTCAGAGCTGATGCTGATGCATTCTTGAAAATAAATAGTTAATATCACTTGATAGCCTCTGATGAGAATATTTTATATTTTTACCTCAATTTCAATGGTTTTGTACTGCAAGAAAAATAGATCAAATGCATGAAAAGGTACAGTTCTTTGTATCATTAATCTTCTTTATTACACATTACTTTCTTTGATCCTATAGCCATGGCTGTGTGTACAATCTCCTGATTCACTTTCAGCACGCCACGCACACACACACACACACACACAGAACTACAGTGCACGTGAGAAGATATTCACATTTAACGTTAGCCTATGTTGGTACCTCATTGTCATCACACCATGATCTGTATGCTTTAATTATATTGTAATAGTGAAATTAAGGAAAATGTCATTTGTGTAATTCACTACCAAATAAACAGATAATAGGTTTCATTTGTTGGATGCCAAACATTGGGTAACATGTCTCAAGGATGCCCTATTACAGTAAACATTATGACACATCTGTGATCATGTACAAATATTGTTCAATTACTCAACAGTAAACTCACTGTCTGCAAATGCATACAGACCATTTGTGAATTTTAGAGTTTACAACATCAGCAAAACCTTTATCTTATAACATGATTGGCAAGTTTACTTAGAGAAGCCCTCATGTACGATTGACCTAGAGCATTGATCAGCATTGACCAGTATTTCCAGACTAAATAAACATTCAAAAGGCTAAAGAGCAAAAGCTTGTTGATGCAGCCGCTGATTGTGTAACTTATATTTTAGTGGCGATACTGTAAATGATAGTCAGTCCTGCTTGATCACACATAATGGTTAGGGTATATTAAGTTATCTATAGAACAAAATGTAACTGGACATAAAAGAAACACTCACGAGCTCGGCGATAGGTCGGAGCTGGCTATCAAGAGATATTACTCTAAAATGCACTGCAAAGAAATATGGCATGTGACTCAGTATTCACCGTTATAATCAATTTGTTAGATTTTCAATATTCAGTATTTTTCACACAATTCAATCAATTTCAGTTGTGAAGAAATGAGCCATTTAAACGATACATTGAGATAGTCACACAAAAAATGCTAAATATTGACTGCATATAATGCCAATGAAATTATATAAATATTAGTTACCCGTTTGTCCTGGCAGGTAAATTGGTTTATCTGTTTGAATAAATATTTCTGGATTGTAGGCTTTGATGAGGACTTTCCTGACTTCTTTAACAAAAAACGTTGTCCCTTTAACTTCCACCTCAATTTTTTGAATCATTTCACCCGGCACTGTTGGAGCCTGTGAAGTATAGACCATTTTGATATTTATTTGCAGTAATTGTACAAAATAGAGCCTCCTAAATATGATCAAATAAATAAATAAAAAACCTTGAACTGAACACAGCGATGGAACTCTGTATCAATAGTCTCTTGGAGAAGTATGGTGTTTTTGTCTGGGCTGATCAGAGTAACAGTCATGACCAGAGTCTCGTTTGGTTCCAAAAGACTGGCACATAATTTGCTCTCTGAGCCAGCTTCATGTACTGCAGGAATGGCCACCATGTATTGTCTGCAATTAGAAACAAATAAATACCCACCCTACAAGGAGGACTTTGCTGCACCATCACACCTTCCTTCTGAACAAGTAACCTAACTCCTACAATAAAATGCATTACATGGCATTACTAATTCACTACTTTATCAGCACATAACTACTTACGGCCCTGATTCCACTTGACCCATAATAAAGATCCAGCTTAAACAGGCAAATAACAGACATCTCCACGCTTGAAACCCAGGGACACACATGACTGACTAGTGTAGAGTGAGCCTCTGGTTCACTCCCTGTTATATATTAGCAGATACAAGGGACCCTGCGCACCACAAACTGTAATGAGCGACAAGAATTGGTTAGCACTGATTTGACTGAATGTCTGCTCGATAGCAGCAGCAATGTCTTGGAATAAGTCAATGGTTCACCAACAGACACATTGTTCCATTAATAGGATGTTAGTAGCTAAATGCCTATTAATGCCTAATTATGCAACAAGCTTCAGCTCACTAGAGACATTGGTCATGTGACCAGCTATGGAGCTGTCCTGGTCAGTGTTGCCAGATCTCAGCCACTTAACGGCCAGCTGTGAAATATCTCTTGAGGTGAAAACATTATTGTGGATGTTAGGCTAATGTGTAGGTCAGAGTGCATGGATTTTTGTTTACATAAGTCTCAGTATCCCTAACTTACATACACCCAAACTTAAAACTATAACAGACAAATGATGGTCTGGGTCTCTTGCCTTACTGAGAGAGGTGTGGTCATTTGTTTGTGCTTCTGTTCACATATAGGCAGATTATAAATGGAGAAATTTGGGTGCTGCTGTTGTAAATGCGAATGCCTCTATAAAAATGCAAAAATATATACTCTGCGAGACACAGCAGAGGGGGTCACAAGATAATTTTATATAACGAGAAGAAATTAAACATTTTAAATGATTAAAAATTGCATATTTTAGCCAGAATTGTTACAGTTACAGTTGTTACATTAATTTTATGCATTCTGCTACTAGAAATAATGCCTGAGTCTCTGACACTGGTTATTTTGGGGGTCACGAGCTGAAAAGTGTTTGAACCCATGCCTTACCCTATGCAAGGCTGCTGCTTTCATTAGGTTTTATTATTGTGTTTCATTCGGGGTTCATTGTGGGGCAGCACTGTATTTACTGCAATAAGTGTAGTGGTTGAGAACAAGCTAATTGCATATTGACTGGTTGTCCTGCCTAGAGCTGTGGCTGAGATATTACATTACACATTGTTACGTGCATACTTCTTTGTACATGTTCGTTTTGGTTACTAGTCCGTTTGGTAGTAGACTGCATAGCCTATACAGTATATTATATCAGCAGTGCTACAGATAGCCACACAGGATACCTGTTGGGGATTGGGGGCCAAAAGGAACAAGTACATAATTGTTTGCAACTGTGTTGGTGGATATGGCTTTAACTAAATCAAATTGAAAAGATGCTAAAACAGAATTTGGTTTCTCAATTAGATGTATGTGTGGGGGTGAGGGGAGTGCCATGGCCATAAGTATTTGTTTTCCTTCCTGCCGTGGGGAGTGGGGGGGGGATGCTGTGGATCTTTTGTTTTGTTGTCTGTTGCAGGTGGAAGCCCTCGATTGGATGGGAGAATGTGGGTGTCGCTTAAGGATTGGCCTCATCTGATGCTGGGGTTGCGCCAATTGTTTTTCCTAACTCCCAACTAGACCTGCCATGACACCTTGCTCAGGAAACTGGTTTTCCAGAATTATTCAATTTGTTTTTGCATCAAAAGTGCAGTCGTCCTGGTGACTATAGGGGAAGAAGCCCTTTAGTGGAGCTAGGAAGTTTGTATTGTGGTTAGTCTCAGGTTCTCATGTTTTGGGCTGCGCTTTGCAAGACCTGTGTATACGCAGTCATTTAAAACTGCACCAGTTGTGGCACTGGTGTTACTTGGGAGCAAATAGTTACGCACTGGTGTTCACCCCTATAGGCTGAAGCGTAGTAGGGTGCTCCCTGTATTGGAAACCGTTTATTTGAGCCAGGGCTTGTGTAGAAACACCATGTTATTTTTCAGCATGCAACTGTAAGGAGTTTGATTGAGTTGGACAGCATTCTTAAAATTTCTGAATACTCATTTATCTGGTAAGAGAAACCATGGCAACAGATGACATTGGTTGTTTGTGTGCTCAACATAGTGTTTGGAATAGAACCATTTACAAAAATACATTCTCCCATCACAGTTTCAAGAGTATCTTGCTGCGATATTGGTTGTGTTCTTTAGATGCGTGCTTCTTAAAGAGGGCTGGATGCACGCAGACCTCGAAGAACTCAGAGCCACAATGGCTGAGGGTAGGATAACAATGCTAGTGCAGCTAACACAACTATGATAATGTACAAGTTTGTACCATGTTGACAGTAATGTTTAACAATACAGCATGATTTCACATGAACATACTTTCAGGCTAAAGTATTTCTTTATGAAGTCAAACATTTTATAATATAAAAGAATTGAAGCTCTGGTGTTTCCTTTAAATCTAAAAGGAACCATTACACTATACATTTGTTACTCTAGAATCACAGTCATAAGATAAAGTTGTTTAACATTTCATATTTTATTGTTGTGACGCTGGGGACAAAGGAATCATCTAGCCTTACAGGAAAGCTCTTTTAGACCCAAGTTTAATGAAGACACCTATCATTTAACCATTACAACCGTTTATTGTATAGTAGCATTTGATAATTTTACATTTCAAGAGATACATTTACAAAGCTATACACCAACTCAAAGCAGTTACACTGATGTATTGTAACTGAACCCCTAAGGGCATGTAACTAATGTACATGCAAGTACCCTGTGGTGTAGGAATGAATGTGATCATTTTAAATACATTGCACCGTTTGGGCCAATGTGGTCTGGCAGTATGGAGTCAAAACTACCATGCAAATCTTCAAGTTCCTGCAAGAAAAAAAAAAGCGCATTTAGTGTCAATATAGTATCCATAAGCTTCCTTGACTGGCTGGCATTTTAAAGGATTATTGTGTTAAAGTACAGCATGTGGGACAAGTAGTTTTAGTCATTTACAAATGTGTCACTGCAGACCGCCAAGACTGCCATAAGGTTTAAAGTATAGGATCATTTAACTTGTTTGCTATACATTGTTACCTGCAGCACAGGGGTAGATGTATTCTGTCTCAGCCCTGTCACCTGTGAGGAACAAAGAAATGTGAGACCTGACCAAGACAGTATGAACAGGCAGGCAGTGAATGATCTAGACTCCAAACAGCAGAACCTTGTTGCTTGAGGTTGATGTGATCTTTCATTTAGTGGCTGTGTATGATGGAGTTGACTTACTTGGCTGGTAGTAGTCATAGATCTCAACCACAGCTGGCTTCAGACTCTGGACTTTGTACTGCTGGACAAGATCTAAATGGTGATAGATGGGGATGCCCGAGGGTAACTGTTGATAGAAACACATGAGCTTGTTAATGATATGCAAGCTCAGCTGATCAACAATTAATTCCTCTTACCTCCTTCAAGTACACGATAACATGATCCTCATCTTTGTCCACACGAGCCACCAACATAGCATGCGTAAGCTAAGAGTTAATATAATTTTAGTAAGTTTCTGTAGAGGGTTAATAGCCATTCTGTAAAAACAGTTGGAAATTCAGTTGGAAAGCCATCCCTGAACTTCAGGGGCAAATAAAATCAAACCTGGCTTATAGATGTTGGGTCTGGGACAAATCCAGACAGCATTTTCAAATCCACAATCACCATGTTTGTAGTATGCTCCTTCCCACTAAATCTGAGTAAATATCACAACAGCAAGCTTTAAATATTCATGCAACTTACCGTACATGCACATAACTAATTTGAGCCATCATTGGACTCATGACTGATACTTACAGAGACTCCAGATTAAGAGTCAGTTTAGGCCTCACAGAACTGGCGTTGCACTCGGGTGTGACTTGGATCTTAAGAGTGTGTACAGCAGGAGGAGGGGGGATGTTGTAACTTAGTGACACCTAAGAGAAGTAGAGCATTTATCATTTAATACATTTACTGAACACATACAGTATAGTCACAGTAGCAGCTGATATCAGAATTAAATTTTTGTGCATACGTACATACCTCTATAATATGTATATTTGAACCAACTGTTTTACATCTTTGTATTTTCTATGCAAAATGTCCTTGATTGCTCAGAAAGGCATCCAAAAATTAAATGCAGTCACTCAACTGCACAGACTAGCTCATCTGTAAGGCTGTTTAATGTATCAAGTACATATTGAAATGAAGGTATTCAAACATCACAGTGAAGTACTAACAAATACTACAAAGTACTAAAGTATTAAAAGTCATTAATAAAGTTGATTGATTCAAGTTGAACAAGTGAAAACGACCAAAATCATATGTTCTGACATACTGACCTGTATGGAGGCACAGGCGGTGCCCGTCACCTCCACACTGTATTTTCCTGTCACATCTGGCAGCTGCTTCTCCTGGTACAGCAGTTTGTTGTCCTGGTTCACATCAAACGTCAACTGACCACTAGGGGACTGTACCGTCACAACGCTGGAGCCTTCTGGACTGAAGACCAGGGTGGCGTAGAGGGCCAGGGCCTGAAGGGCCACCACTGTGTCCTACCAACACACAAGACGTCAGCAAAATTTTATATAGATCAATTGACCCACAAATCAGCACCTCTGTACAAAGCTACATTCCATGGTATGGCTAGTCAAAATGCTGCTGTACGTGCTTGGTGTACCTGTGTAGAGGAAAATCCTCCATAGTGGTTCTGCTGGCTAGTGAGCCACCTGACGATGCGGGAGGCGTAGCCCAC
>JAODUK010000064.1:21525-37764 GCA_027564635.1 Typhlichthys eigenmanni | reverse complement strand
CAGGTGTGTGTAATGACAAGACAAAAGAGTGAAGGGAAACCCCAGGAAGTATGGCAGGGCCATCAAGCCATGACAGATGCTTAAAGGTACAAAGTTAAGGAGCAGGTAGACATCTTGTAATAGGATGTTTACAGATATCAGCCACCGGGGCTCGAATCCACAACCTCTTATATTAAATAAATGAATAACACATATTTGATCCAACTACAGAAGCATTAACATTTAGAGGTTAGTGTCTCCTCCGTTAATGTGAACCTGTCTCCCCCCTCTTCCCTCCCTCCTACCCCCCCCACTTCCTCCCCCCCTCTAGTACTACTGCTGCAGGAGGGGTGACTCTGAGCTGGATGTGGGCTCCATGGAGGGGGGGGAGCCCTTCCATGGCCACTATGCCTGCAACGCATGCAGCGCCCTGGCCATGGACGGCACCCTGGTGCCCTCCCTCTCCCTGGACCGGCTGGAGGAGCTAGAGCTCCCGCAGGAGGAAGAGGAGGATGAGGCTTCCCCCCATCCCCTCCCTCTCCCCGCCCCCCCGGGTCATGGTGGCCGCTGCCCCTCCTGCGCCTCCTGCTCTTGCTCCTCCTCCGCCCAGCCGTTCAACGGCGGTGAGCGCCTGGGCTTCCACACCTACTATGACAACCCCTCCGCCCCGCTGTTGCTGTCCGCCACCACCTCCCCCCTGAGTTACTACAGCAACGCCGACCTCTTTGCCCCACCGCCACGCCCCTACAGCACCCCGGTCTGACACGTGCGCCCGCCCTTTCCCCGCACACACACACACAGCCTCATCATATGCACACACAGCGCTTTATAGCGCATACACACACACACACGGCATAGGTTCGTGGCCTGACGTCTGATCGTGATCACTGATCCAGGACAAATATACAGCGTACACACTGGGGTAGTCTTTATCCACGGGGGTGAGACCTAGCTGCGTCCTCGGTAGTGACCCAGATCGAGGCTTTATAACTAGGATTAGGACTATCGACCCGCCTGTCCCTGGACAGCCCCAGAAAATAAGGTCGGAGCGGTGATATGCAGACTACACATGACTTAAAGGAACACTCCTGGGTTTATGTATGGAGTTACCTTTGTGGTTGAAACCACCCTTGAGTATCATTTTTTGTTTCTTCCACACCTTCCCATCCCCCCATAGTTTTGCTATCTCCTGCATTGTGTACTGTATGTATCTCTGCTGTTATGAGGTGAAAGAGCTAATGGCTAGCCCGTGCACAAAGGCTAATTATGTTGTTATTAGCGTGTGTGTTCTGTGCTAAATGCACAAGCAAACGTTGACAACTATGGTGGGTCTCTTTCAGAGGGATAGTGCCCGGGAATACCTGGTGCCATTGCTTTACAACAAGTACCAATGGAAATGAGCAGTAAATCACCTACCCGTAGATGCTAATTCTTTTTCTCCTGTCATAGAACTACTGTTTAGTTTTGCAATGAGTGCATTGTTGTAAGTGGTTTTGTTCCTTGATATCACAGTAGCAAGTTCAATTTGTTGGAACTGTGTAGCCTACCTACCATACTTAACTCTGTTGATCTTGTAGACCACATTTGGTATCTACAAGCCACAGTACTTCTGGCATAGTGATGCTGTGTTATTCTACACTATCAGCCTGGATTTATGTGTACGTAAGTATTGTGGTTTTTAGTGAGGACGTGTCAGGGTTTTTAGTGAGTCATGTGAGATTTTATCAAACGTGTGTATTCCAAAAAAATTCTACATGTCCTATTTTTATGGTCTTGTGCAATAATAGTAGACTATGAATGGTCCTTACACAGGCATGACTTTAAGTCAACACTGACAATAAATTAAGATGAAAAAAAAGTCTATGTAAAAAGACGGTTAACAGTGATGTTAAGGGCTATTGTATTTTTTTACTAAGCTCTTATTGTCCTCCCCACATTACACCTTTTATAAGAAGTTTATGTTAAATAGAAAATATGATCTATTTTAATGTGTGTTAAACTGTCTAATAATACATGGTCACAATGACTCACTCAATATTTCCCATAGAATGAATGGAATTTAGATTAGAGAGCACAATTTCTGTGATGAAATAGTTCTGTAATTACGAGTTATCTGCAAGTTACCACACTGAGCACTTGGATGTGTCACAAATTACATTAGTCTTTTATCGTTATTTTTGTCTTTATCCTTTAACTGTGGGAAATCATCATTTCCAGCATCAGTGTGATGAGTTTCAGTTACTCAAGATAGCCTAACTTAAAAAAACAAAAATGTCCACCGTGTTTTACACAACTGTCCTTTTTGAGAAGGAATAAATGTTTATATCTGTCTGGATACTCCCTTGTACTTTCAGTGCTTATGTTATTATGTGGCTTAACTGATGCCTTCTTTAGCGTGCACACATTGACTCATGGCATTTGTAATTGTATGTAAACCCATACACAACTATCTGCATGTATTTAATAAAAAGAAGGCATATATATTCAAGAGAAATGTTTAGTTTAAAGGTTTAGTAAGCAATTGTAAACTGATATAGTTTAATTTACTGAATATCTTTACCTAACCTGTCTTGTCTTCTGGTCAGAATGACCACAACTATACATATAAGGTGCAGTGGGGGTCAGACATAACTCTTACTGTAATATGAAGAATATATGAGGAGAGTAAATTATATAAACATACTCTCAATATGATTTATTTGTATTTTTTGATTTACAGTGAAACTTAACTTGGCAACATTACCATGGTAATAATAGTTAGGTCATTAAATGCATTCATTTACATTATGTATAGTAGTGGACCAACCAAGCCATACACGTTTTGTTTACAGTGCTACTGGAAGTGTGGCAGCCCCTCCATTTGTACTGTCATTCTGGATGCAAGGTATTCTGCTCTACCTGCTGCACCAGTTTGCTCTCCTGTCAAACAACTCCTTCAAGGTCCGTCAAAGCATTGTCACACCTCTCCCCTCAGGTGAAATAGCACAAATACCATTGCAGTGCTTCTCCTTTAAGATCCTGTGTCCTTGAGTCTTCTGCCATGGTACCTAACATGGCGTTGTGTCCTGTAAACAGTATAATGATTCTAAAAGACACTGGATTAGAGACAGTGTGTCCTATTAGTGTGTGCAGGATTTAGTTTGTTAATTAGTACAGGGGTCACTGTGAGGAGTTTTGCTGTAGGGGTGTGAGAGTGTGAGAGAGTGTGAACAACACAATAGAGAGCAAAGTCTCACAACTACACAAGGAGCTATGGAGGGTGTGCCCCGTTTGTTGTCATAATACCACAGACCGTAAACCCTGCTCAACCAGTCGCTGCTCTTTTAAGTCCCCAGCCTTCTTCGCATGTCATTGGTGACTACCCCTCGACTGCAGCTGGGCACATATCCCCACCTCATCCACAGACCTGCCGGTGGTGTGCGTCAGCCTTTCACATGTTGACCTTTGGACCCTTCAGACCATAGCCGGCTTCATTCTTCTTTGCGAGCTTTGCTGCATCGGGACAACTGGACTTCACCCCTGCATTACTGTAGCAGCCATGGCTGCATCCTGAGCTTTCTGTTGAAGAGGAGTGCTCACATGCAAACTGAACTTTTGTGCAGTGTTGTCCTGTCTGTGAAAAAGACCAACAACATGTTTCAGGTCTGAAAGGAATGAATTGAGTCTGGCATAATAACTGGTGATTTCATTTGCTGTTTACTGACTGGTGTAATTAACCCTTTTTGATATTGTTTTTATTTTAGACCTGATCTGTTTTGTGACTCAGCTGCACAGATAAACACATCCACAAACATACATAGCCCCAAGGGCTTTACTTGGAAAGCACCTTGAAGATCTCAATGAAGTGACACAGATTTCTGCAGCTGCATCTGGGTGTATTTGAGATTGATACCCCTCGCCTCCAAATCCAAAGCTTGACCTGGCTTGGCTTGACAAGATGATGGAGGAAGTGACCATCGCGGTGGCCTGTGATGCCAAAATTGTGGACCAGATGAGCGATGAGGAGATTATAGCCTGTCTGGTGGCCGAGGCAAGGCCTAAAACCTCAGTAAGACCCACTGTTTCTCCGTCGCAGTTGATCAGTTTACACTTAAACAATAACTGCAGGGAAACCTGTATAACAACTTAATATTAACATAATATTAATCCTGTTTTAGAACCGGATACAACAAAGCTTCTTGGACTCTTCATTCATTTGCCAAATAATACATTGTTATCATGATGACGTTTGTGCTAAAACTGATATTGAAATGACTATATTTGGAGTAGGCTGTAAGGTACCGGGGGTTACTTCTTTAGTGCATGAGCGTCCACAGAACCTTCTTTCTACATGGAGGGTGGGAGGGGCACTCATCTTGTGTGTTGAGTGAGTGTCAACAGTGTGTGTGTTGAGTGTGAAAGTGAATGCACAGTCCTGATTGGCTGGAACCAGTAAGCTTCTCGCACACAAATGTGCTGGGTGATCATGCAGGATTCTAGGAGCCCCATAGCCTGATTTGGGAGTGTAGAGTACACCAACTACATGCACGTGATACACACAGTAAGTCTGAACAACAATGCTGTCAGCTTGATGCAATGTAGTGGGGTTAGATTTGTATTCTGTTAAAGTGTAACCACCCTAAAATGTGTTTTTTGAGCTATAAACAAAGTAGCAGGGTTGATCTGTGATGAGACACAGTGTTTTTATGCAAATCTGCATTTTATGGGATGAAAACAGAATTTGAATGTTAACGTTAATGTTAATAGGGGTTCCCCTCTCAGTCCTTCCCCTCCCCTCACTCAGCTCCTTGACACATTTTTCAAAAGTTGTAGTGGAGTCAGGCTCAGTGCTGGGGTGCAGTTACACTTTAAGTATTTTTCAATGCAATGTAATGATGTAAAACATAACACCAAAACTCACGCAGATCAAAATTGAATCCGTGACTAAAACATAAGAGCACACTGAAGCCTACCGTGAATCTTGGCATGATCCCCACGACCCAACCATCATGCAGACTGACATTATAGACTATAGGTTAATGAACAGCTCAGATTCAAGTTATGGGTTCATGAGGCACCGTGCATTGGCAGTCAAGGGACCAGCGCGTGCACGTTACGGGTTCATGCACGTTGAGCTGCAGAACCATATTGTAAGCATGTGTCTGCTGGATCGAATTTGAGGTTGATAGACCAGTTTTGGAATGTGAAATGTCATGTTCTTGGAGTAACTACAGTTCGTACTGTAGTAGCATTAATTCGTGTAGCCAGTATAAGGTCTTATCTTGCTCTTGGTGCTCTCAGCTTTGGCCTGAAGCTAATACGTCTCACTAAAACTATATCTGGCTACATCTGTTTATATGAGAAAAATATCTCTAGCCCAGTCAAACATGAAGTTGTTGATATTATTCTAGCGGTTGGACCAACTCTTTCCATTCCTCTTCTCAGGTTCCGTCAAAGAAAGCCAAACTTAGGGACAGCCAACTTTTACTGGAGGAAGACGATGACCACATAAACAGATATCAGGTCAGAAACTGCATTAGTAAGTGTTTTAAAAAGATAAAGGCATAAATGTTATATTAGAACATTTTCCCTAAAGATTATAACCTTGTCCTTGAGTCATATCTTGCAAAATCGTAGATGCTTGCTTACTACCAAAAGGTAAATTATCCTATTCTTTGATATTTATACTGTAAAATAAGATTTGCTATTTAATCACCTTTGCTGTTTCATTTACCTTTGTTTCTTAAAGTCTGTTGTGTTCAGATCAAATAAAGTGTCATATTTTTGCAACGTAGATACTAATTGAAGAAATTATATGAATAAATATGACTTTCATCTGAACATAATACATTTAGGACATGATAGATTACAGAACTAAGTATTTCTTTACATACAGTATACATATGCATCACAGAAATATGTGCCACAAACCTATGCTCACATTTCAGTTGTGTGTGTGTTGTGTTCATGCTCTGTAGAGAGAGAACCGCCTGCTTCAGCAAACTAGCTTGCGTCTAGAGCAGGAGAATGACAATCTAGCCCACAGACTGGTCACCAGTAAGATCGCACTACGAAAAGCCCTGGACCAGGTACTGCACTGTCAAACTGCTATCTAGTCTGTGGCACAAGTGCCAGGTCTGTGACCGGAGACCGGGGTTTGAATCTGGCCCAAGGTCATTTCCTGATTCCAACCCTGATATCTCTCTCCCACTCTTCCTATCTTATCATATGCTTAAAAGTAAAGAATGATATACATTTGTAAATGAATTCACGCCGTTTCAAACTGATTCCAGAGGATTTAAGACAGACTTTTATAATATGGTTATAATAATAAGACAAACAATGGAACACGCAGTAGATGGCTTATCAGCACCTGTGTCCACAGGCCGAGGACAAGGTGGACGATCTGACCAAGGACCTGCTGGAGACCAGGCATCGTCTCCAGGCTGTGGAGGAGGAGAAGAAGGGAAAGCAGGAGGAGGCAGCCATGGTAGGACCTGCTGGGGACGCTGGAGTAGAGAGAGAATAAATGCTGAATTGTGCTTCCCAGAATCAAATGCAGAAATACAAATAAACAACATAAGGAATATTAAATGTTCAAAGAAATCAAAATAATCAGATTATGTTATAAAAGAAGGGCATTTCCTGCTGTTATGTCAGAATGTGAATATAGCACTATGCAATACTGGCAACATTCACATAGTTGTGACACAGTATATTGCCCTAACATTTGCATCTGTATATACATAGGAGAACACATAGCATATAACAGGGCTCACCTGTAGGACACTGAACGTGTCTGATATAACCTTAAACAGGTTATACACGCACGCACACACACTGGCTGCTTTATTATTGTTTATGATATTGTATATGACACCTTTACATATTTCTATTAGGGTCTATTGGTCTTTGACAGTGCATGGTGTTGTCTCTCCCACAGCTGAAGGAGGTGTTTCGTAGGGAGCTGGAGAAAACAGAGCAACAGCTCACAAGGTCTTCGGGAATCGTGGCTGACTACAAACAAGTACGCAACTCTGTGACACGGTGACAATGTGATCAAAATCAAAACCGAGAGCTACATTTTAAGGAAGTTCCCCGATGATGAAGTGAAATAATGCTTCTGCCAGTTTGTGGGATAATAGACACTAGCAGTAAACTGACATTAATTATTATGCTGAATGAGAAATCTTATTAACAAATACGACCAAATAATAGTGTAAAATACTAAGTATTAATTACGATTCACATTAAATCATATTAATATGCAGCAATTAGCTAAAACTAAGCTAACAGCCTGCTATTCTTGAACACTACTCCAACCAATGGGATTTTATTCCCATTGGTGGGATTCTCATAGTACTTACAAATGTTTTTGCTTAGAACTACATCGCGGCCAAAGCTATGATTTTTGGAATTTGGATCATGCTTCAGTGGTAGTATTTTTCCAAATAGCTGTCATACCAGAAGTTCAAAAGCTCCATCACTCAGCAAAGTGTGTTTTATATTCGGGTTTATGTTTTTCGGCTGTCATTTTGCCGTGAAGCGATTCAGGATCAAGTGAAACAACAAACTAAACACCTCAATCTCACTTCCAGATCTGCGGTCAGTTGACTAGTCGCCTGGAGAGACAAAATACAGCTCACCAGGGAGAACTGAATGCCCTCAAGGTGAGAGATGCTTCAGGCACTCGCAGAACCATTTAAAGATGGAGTCAGCGATCCTGGGGAAAGATTGTTGATATTTGAACACAATTAAAACAAAAAACACCTCGCCCTCCAGTGCCACAGGGCGTTTCCTCAGCAGCTTCGCCTCAGACGGCTGGGATAGCGTCGTGTGGTGCGGTCTGCACCACATTGTTTGTGTTCCTCTTTACATACTGTAGCCAGGGCTGTGTAGGACGTATTTCCAGCCTGCACACAGAACACACAAACCTAAAGTGTGTCTGCACCCCAGCTCTGAACCTGACTGCACCCACTGTGAGGCGTAGTCAAGGTAGGGCAGGGGGGCGGGGCCTTAAATTAACATTATTGTTAACATTTTCATTTATTGAGGAGTACTGTTGAAAACCCACGCCATGTCCCAAGGCGGGTTTTAACAGATATGACATGTAGAGACATTTTGGGACCGTAAAATCCAGTTAAAGAAAATAACAGCTTTTTGACAATATTAGTGGATAGCCTGTTGTTTGACTGCAAACATTTTGAGTTTTAGACTCAGGATGTATGTGTCTCATCACAGTGCAGTCGTATTATTTAGGGTACAGCGGTTACACATTGAACAAACATGGCTCCTTCATCCTACCTCTGCTGCGTATCACCCTGTCTCTGCCAGACTGCGGTGACATCATGCCCACGGTGTCGACATGCTCTGGAGCCGCTGGAGCGGAGCTTCCCGGGGGATCTGGCGGAACGGGCCTTGTCGGAGCCCGGTTGGGACGCAGCCGAGGGCCCTGGGGGGCAAAGGGAGAAGGACGGCCTCAGCGGCCAGGTCGGGGAGCTGCGACGGGAGCTGGCCCAGACCAAGCTGCAAGTGGTGGAGGCCAGCGTCAAGATCCAGGTGAGATCACGGGGCAGTGAGGCCTACAGCCGCCTTCACACTCCCACGCCTGCGGTCCCACAGACACTGACTCCACTGGGGGACCATAAACACTGTGACCCCACTAGAGGTCATTAAACACTGTGACCCCACTGGGAAACCATAAACACTGTGACCCCACTAGAGGTCATTAAACACTGTGACACCCACTTAAGGTCATTAAACACTGTGACCCCACTGGGAAACCATAAAAACTGTGACCCCACTAGAGGTCATTAAACACTGTGACCCCACTAGGGGACATTAAACACTGTGACCCAACTAGGGGACAACACTGTGACCCCACTAGAAGTCATTAAACACTGTGACCCCACTAGGGGACAACGCTGTGACCCCACCCCAGTGTGTAGGGCAGTGGCACAGTGGGTAGAGCAGGGCGACAGGTGAAGTCGCAGGTTCGAACACCGTTGCCTCCTGTCTGAGTGCCAAAGTGTCCCTGAGCAAGACAACTAACCTTGACTGCCCCCGGTGGTTGGTGATGTTTTGTCATGGCTGACACCACCATCGGTGTATGAATGTGTGTGTGAAAATGTGAGGCTATACTGTGCAGCGCTTTAAGTGTCAGGTAGAAAAGTGTTAAATAAATGCAGTTTATTTACCATTCCTTTAACTGCAAAGGGACCTTAACAATGTTACCTGGTAAAGGCCTTTAAGTAAGCAGTGCCTTACTAGCTAACGGTTATAGTACATGTAAGAGTAATTGCACCCTAAAATGTGTTTTCTGAGCTGAAAACGAAATAATAGAACTGAACTTTGATAAAACACCAGTGTTCCTGTAATATTGACAAATCTTCCATTTTTGTAAAGATATGTATTTTACGGCTTGAAATTGGCTGTACATCCCATCTCTATTTAAAACCAGCAAAGGCCCTGGCTTACATAAAAGCCTACAGTTAGTCTACGTCATGGTACGTCATGAAACCTGCAAAGTTTTATTGGGGGCCCCCCCGCTAAGCCCCTCCCCACTTCCACACAGAAATCATTATTAGAGGTTTTTTTTTCTTCTGGACATTCCATCTGTTGAATCAAAACAAAATCATTGGTAATCACCCTAACAACGTGACTGGCTTGGCAGATAAGAGTCAGCATGTATCATGCTGACTTAGCATTTTCCCATAACCGCCGCATAATGTCGTTCACGGTCACAAAAATAATTTGATCACGCTACACAGTGAACTGGAAACAGTGCAAGTGGAAGCTGAACTCTCTGTACATGTCAGAAGTAGGCTACACAATACACATGTACGTGTGTACTTACACCACCTGAATAAAGGTTCATAAATAAATGTAATATGTCACTTTCTATTTTTTTTATTCTTTATGTCATGTGCTGCCATGCTTAGTTACACGTTGTGTTCTGCACTGGCAGGAGCTTGAGCACCAGAGGGGAATACTGCTCAATGATCTCCAGGCAGCCAAGAACAGCTGGTTCAGTAAGACCTTCACGTCCCTACGGACGACCAGCGGGGGCCAACACCACATCGGCCCACCCAGAGACGGAGCTCATGTAGCAGGTTGGCACCACCAGGGCGGCCCCCTGTCTGCTTGGAGTACCAAGAGGCTACCGTGGCCCCACAGTCGGGGGCATGTATAATGTACGTGGGACAGAGTGTACATCTCGTAGCACCCATCTTGTGCTCTGAGAAGAACAACCTAGATCCATTATGTAAACACTTGTGACAAGCTATAACTGCAGAAGAAGTTGCCTAGACAAACAAACAGCATACTGTATATATACACACGTATCGTATACTCAAATGTATATACTGTAAGCACAAAACAGACACAATAATATATGCAGCTGTTATATATTTGTTATTTATTGCAAAGTTGTACTAGATGGACCAAGTGTGTAAATATAGTATTTCTAAACATAATTACTGTAATATGAATGTAGACACAGTGAATATAGTGTAGATGTACTGATTATACATGTCCCTGTAATGAAGTACACATTTTCAGTTTCAGTTTAATGAACCTCTTCTGAAAATCGTATTAAATTAAATCTTACGTGTGTATGCCAAAGCCATCTGTTCTGTGATCAGTTATTCAGTTGTATATATTTTTATACATAAAACATTACAGAAAATAAAAAATGTTCACCCCAACAATGAATTTCCAAACATACAAATGATGGGAATTATGTCATATGCAGTACAGTATACGTTATTGCGCAAGATACAGTGGTTCCTCATTTACAAAGACGTTGCTTTAAAAGCTGTTCGCATCGCTGAGCAGATGTTAAGAAGTCTCAAGCTGAGATTTACCCCTGCCGCTCTGAGCTTGTGATATACAGTACAAACCATCTGGTAATTTCATAGCTGTGTTTGGGGAATCACACAACTGATTGACAGACTAATCAACGCTCTTTGCCCTGACACTGAAGCAATGGCTGTTGAGAGAAATGTTGTGTGTGCTAGTGTGTATCTTCTCATATTGGTGCTTGGAAGCAACGCACTGGATCTACTGAAGCTCAGAGCAGCATCGATGGGTAAGTACTGGTATGTTACCATGGTTACTATTTTATTGTGATGTGCCTCATCTCAAAACGTGGACAAAGGTGAAAGGTCCATATATTAATGAAAATATAATTGATCAAATGTATTTAATGTAGTGTAACTGTAACATACTGGAGAGACATTTCCACTTGTTTTATTATTAGATTAGATTTAAAGCCCTGCCAGCTGATACGGTTGAGCAACCTATACCACACTTTTCTGTAGCAGTAATTATTATAATAATAATAATAAAATAATATTATCAGTTTTAGAAAAATTCACAGAATAATTTAACAGATCTAACATGCGTCTTCTGATCTGAACCATGGTGATCTCCGATTATTAATGTTGTAATTATTATTGGAAGTGAGTGCTCAGGTTAAGCGCAGAGAAGGAAAAGTGTATTAAGTTACGATTCACCTCATAGCTTCATTGAACTTGCCGCTTTTCCCCCACTATCTCCAGCTGCTACTTCTCCTCATCACACGTCTCTTTATTGCCTTTCTGCTCATCTGCACCACTCTCTACACACTATATGGACACATCTGCACCACTCTCTACACACTATGTGGACACATCTGCACCACTCTCTACACACTATATGGACACATCTGCACCACTCTCTACACACTATATGGACACATCTGCACCACACAATATATGGACAAAGCTTAAACCATTAAAAAAGATATGTACAATTTAAGCAGCTGAGAACTAGCTCAAGCAGATGACCCCGTGGGCAGGTTTTACTAGAACGATTGGTAAAAAAAGAAGAAAATGGCTTTTATTTATCAAAACACGTAGCTAGCCACCCCAGGCCAGTAACAGGGAACCCTGCTTTTATTTGCAGTTTTATGATATTCTATATCAGCTATTGAATAAATCGGCAGTTAAATAGTACCCAACCACATACATTATTAAGAGTGTAATTAATTGAGTAATTTATTCTGTCAGTTCGACCCATCACACCCAATGTGCAATGCCATTGTGCCAGCTATCCCAACAAAACAAGATGCTTCTGGGCACAACCACTGCAACCCAGCCTGACACATTACATCGCCACCTACAGGTAATGTGATAATAATACAGTCAACTGGAGCAAATGCCAATATGACACATTGATTGATACACAGCAAAATAAAATAATGTTGTGTACTGTGTGCATGCACGTGCACGTGTTGTGTAATGTGTATGTGTAAATATGTTGTGTGCACGTTTGTGTGTAAATGTGTATATGTTGTGTACTGTGTGTAAACATGAATGTGTTGTGTGCTGTGTGTACATGTTGTGTGCTGTGTGTACAGGTTGTGTGTTGTGTGTAAATGTTGTGTGTTGTGTGTTGTGTGTACATGTGTGTGCATGTTGTGTGTACATGTTGTGTGTTGTGTGTACAGGTTGTGTGTTGTGTGTTGTGTGTACATGTGTGTTGTGTGTACATGTTGTGTGTTGTGTTTAAAGGTTGTGTGTTGTGTGTAAAGGTTGTGTGCTGTGTTTAAAGGTTGTGTGCTGTGTGCTGTGTTACAGTGAGCGGCAAAGCCAGACAGACACAAAGCAATGCTCTGTTGTGAGTTCAACAGACACCTCCTCAGGACAGGTAAGCCTAAAGCATGCTACATATGCTACACTATGCTGCAGGCATGCTACAGTATGCAACATACTACACATGTTATACTATGCTACAGTATGCAGTAGGCAGGCTACATAATGCTACATGCTACAGTATATAACATGCTACACATGTTACACTATGCTACAGTATGCAGTAGGCAGGCTACATGCTACAGTATATAACATACTAAACATGCTACAGTATGCTACATGCTACAGCATGCTACATGCTACAGTATGATGCAGGCATTCTACAGCATGCTACAAGCTACAGTGTGGTACATGCTACATATGTTACAGTATGCTACACTACAAAATGGTAACAGATGTGTTGGCACTGTACTGAATAGCCTACTGTAATGTATCTGTTTAATGTCAGTGACCATGTCCACGGCATACCACCGATAATTATTGACGTTCATAATGTAGCCTACAGATAATTTGTGTTGACAAACTGTATCGTGTTTAGATAAAGATCAAATAGAAAATAAAGTTAAAACACCATATTTTTGTCACAATTTTAAATAACCTATTCTCATACAGCATATGCCTATATTTATGAGTATATGTGTGTGTACTTTACACAGATATAAAAGCCTGCAGCAGGTATGGCAGTGTCAGCTAGGAGTTAGCGCTGGTTATAGTTAGTTACCACGATGTGTTCTCTCCTGCAGCTGTGGCAGTGCTAGCTAGGAGTTAGCGCTGGTTATAGTTAGTTACCATGATGTGTTCGCTCCCCTGCTGCAGCTGTGGCAGTGCTAGCTAGGAGTTAGTGCTGGTTATAGTTAGATACCACGATGTGTTCGCTCCCCTGCTGCAGCTATGGCAGTGCTAGCTAGGAGTTAGTGCTGGTTATAGTTAGATACCACGATGTGTTCGCTCTCCTGCTGCAGCTGTGGCAGTGTCAACTGGAGGACCTGAAGCTCCTCACCGACTACATCCTCAATGTTACCGCCGTCAACCCGGCAGGAAGCAGCACCAGGCTGACAAGCTTCATGATAGAGGACATCGGTGAGATACCCAGCTATAGCAAAAAGTGCTGACTAAGGGGCCAGCTGGTTAGTCGTCTTTTATGTTCTGACACTAAGTCAGACAAGGGGAAATGACAAATGTTTCTCCTATGTGTGTGTCTTTGTGTGTGTGTAGTGAAACCGGACCCTCCCGTGGACGTGCAGGCTTCCCCTAACGGTTTCAGGAAGTTGTTGTCTGTGCAATGGACCCCTCCCCCCACGTGGTCAAACCTTGATATCTTCCCCCTGAAATATCACCTTCGGTATCAGTGGGATCACAAGGGCAACAAGAGGACATCATATGTAATGCTCCTCATTATCACAGCAGCTCATTGGAATGTACTGTGAGATGCATACTGTGTTTTATTGTGCATAATGTACGGTGGTAGTGTGTGAGCAGCGCGAGACCTGCGGTGTGAGAAAAGTCTGCTCTCAAAACCAAAACTTGACTTCCTGTTTCAAAAAGTACCCAATTTACCAAAGGTAGTTTAGCTTTGTCACGCAAAGATGAGGTTTCTTCTTTGCAATGTTGGAAAGAAAATATTATGTAATTCGCAAATGGAGATAATATGCAATATATACTGTATAGTAGTCCCATATATGCATACTATGTGTATACATATATACAGTATGTGTACATACTGTATATATGTATAAGATATACACTATATACTATAGCTTCCATTTAGGTCTAACTTCAATGTGTCATTTGATTGAAAATGTAACTTATTTGAATGTTTATTATATATGTTTATTTTATGTTTATTTTATAACATGATAATATTTATTAATATTATTATTGTAAATATTATACTATTATTAGTCTGTATTCCTCAGTCTCAGATAACATACCTACTGTATATAGACAGTGTGTGTGTATGTATGTAGTAGTAGGGTTGCACGATATCGACTAAATGTGATATTGCAATATCGATATTCATTTCGATTCTATGATGTCATTAGCTTCCCCAGCAACTCATCTTACTGGTCTGTCTAAATCAAACACCACTTCCTGCGATATTTTTGATATGATATTGCGATAACGATACTGAGTCGATATATTGTGCGCCCCTAATGCACACACACACACACACACACACAAACACAGCGTGTAGTAACCACCACCCTGTCCACTGCAGCTGGGCCCGCTGGAGAGCACCAGGGTGGAGCTGAAGGGCCTGGCCAGAGGTCTGACCTACCGGGTACAGCTCTGTGCCATGGAGCTGCTGGGCCTGGGGCAGTGCAGCCATTGGAGCACCGCTGCTGAAGCAACCCTGGCCTGACCCCTACCACGACCCCTACCATGACCCCTGGCCCCTACCCCGACCCCTGACCCCTACCACGACTCCTGGCCCCTACCACAACCCCTGACCAATACAATGACCCCTGGATAATTTAATTTCTAATTAATTCTGCATGGTCTTGTGGAAAGACCTTGCCACAATTGGGAAGTTTGAAATACTTTAGTATTCCTTTATTTTAGTTCAAACTAATGCATTATTTTCAGTCACTTTTTCATAAATTGTTATGAAAAAAACACAAATTTTAATAGTGGAAATCCTACAGTACGATAGCATACATGTGTCATATATGTCACATATGTATATGTGTATTAATATATTCAAGACTGTATATATACTGTTATATTCATTCATTTATTATTTATTTATTTATTTATTTATTTTGAAAACAGTGATGTAAATGGAAACATATTTTTTAAACAAATATTAAAATTGTGACTATATTCAATACATTTTATTGCGACAATCCTCTTGCTGTTAAAAAAGATGAATACAATGGTAAAAATGTTTTTATCAGCCAAAGAAGACTTCAATAAGAGAAAGGAGACTTAAAAAGAATTAACCATGTTAAAAGTGATAAATAAAAGTATACTCTTTTTTAATGAAACAAAATAATTTAAAAGTAAATATAAACATGTTAAAAGTGATGAATAAAAGTATATTATTTTTTTAATTAAACAAAATAATTTAAAGTAAATATAAACATGTTAAAAGTGATGAATAAAAGTATGTATTTTTTTAATGAAACAAAATAATTTAAAAGTAAATATAAACATGTTAAAAGTGATGAATAAAAGTATATTATATTTTTAATGAAACAAAATAATTTAAAAGTAAATATAAACATGTTAAAAGTGATGAATAAAAGTATATTCTCTTTTTAATTAAACAAAATAATTTAAAGTAAATATAAACATGTTAAAAGTGATGAATAAAAGTATATTATTGTTTTAATGAAACAAAATCATTTAAAAGTAAATATAAACATGTTAAAAGTGATGAATAAAAGTATATTATTTTTTTAATGAAACAAAATAATTTAAAAGTAAATATAAACATGTTAAAAGTGATGAATAAAAGTATATATTTTTTTAATGAAACAAAATAATTTAAAAGTAAATATAAACATGTTAAAAGTGATGAATAAAAGTATATAATTTTTTTAATGAAACAAAATAATTTAAAAGTAAATATAAACATGTTAAAAGTGATGAATAAAAGTATATAATTTTTTTAATGAAACAAAATAATTTAAAGTCAATATAA
>JAODUK010000064.1:0-19799 GCA_027564635.1 Typhlichthys eigenmanni | reverse complement strand
CAGTACAGTCCTACCTGTTTGGGGCAGTACAGGGTGCAGTACAGGGTCCTACCTGTTGGGGGCAGGCACAGGGTCCACTATCCGGTATCGGGTGCGGGTGCTGATGGTGTACGAAGGAGGTCTGCGATGAGCGTTAAGGGGCGGAGCCTTCTCTGGGCTGTAGGCCCCGGGCCCTGGGGTCTGGGAGAGGGCTCCTGTGGCACGCGCACGTGCACACACATGCACACACGTGCACACACGTGCACACACATGTGCACACACGTGCACACACACATATAATTATATTGCAATATATGTAGAATGTTCAATTCTATTGTTACTCTGCAATAACTATCATGTAATTATGGAGAGCAACTCTAAATTAAGAGGCATTACATTTGAAAACTAATGACAAAGCCAATGATATAAACATATGCATGCACTGTTCCATGGTACCTAAATCTGCTCAGCGCTTCTGTAGTAACCAACAGACGCTGTAGGAGGTTGTACTGTATCTGTGTAGTCTCATTCCTGCCTGGCAGCTAATCTCACAACTATTCCCTTCGTAGGAATGTAAAACAGATGCCCCCCCCTCACGGGTTCACGGGTTGACGAGTGATGAGTGCTGACAGGTTCTCACCAAGACGCCGCCCCCGGCCCGACATGGAGTAAGACGGCGTGCCGACCCGACCGAAGCGGGTAATCGTGGAGTCTATGTTGTAACGAGGTCCTGGGCTGGAGTCCACAGACACCACTGGGGAAAAAGAACATGCATCACTGAGGTAAATGGACGGCGTTTATATAGCGCGTTTCAAAAACACCGTCTGCTCAGAATGCTGTACGCGATTGCCTCACACACACACACATTCACACACCCATTCACACACACACACACACACCAACGGTGGGGTCGGCCTTGCAAGGTGCCATCCGACCACCGGGGGCAGTTGGTGCTTTGCTCAGGGACACCTCGACACTTGGCCGGGATGCAGCGGGATTACATTCAGTTTGTGTGCGAGCGGGAACTCACTTGCACTGCTCTGACGGCTGTGGAAGGTGTAGGCGGGGCTACAGGGCTTGGTGTAATCATGGTTGTTGTAGCCAACCGTAGGGGGCAGACCATAGCGACCCGGACCTGGCCCTAGCAACAGCAGGAGAGGGACCAGGAGAGAAACTCAAACGTTTCATTAACTTATTACAGGTATGACGTCACCCTGACTAGACTAATAGGGTGCTCCCTCAGAAGCTCCACCACACACATGATACATTGTTGTGGTGCGGTCTGCACCACATTGTTTGTGTTCACCATTAAAGGTCCTTGGCGGTGTAGAAACACTGCATTATTTTTCTGCACGCACACAGAACAGGCAGACCGTGAAGACATATTCTCTGTTTTTGACAAAAATGTATTGGATAAGAAATTGCAAAGCTCACCTTTAATAATTCCTGTCTACTAGAGAGTTCATGAAGGCAGCATAACTCTGTGACTGCCAAAAAACAGAAAAATAACCAACCTGCAGAATGTATTTGTGTGTGTTGGCTGCATAGCCATTCACAATTGATTGGACACAGAATTGATTTATTTTAGGGTAGACACCAGCGTAGCTCATGATGTTAATTAATTAAGACTGCGTTCCATTGTGTTGTTACCAAAACTGGTCCAAACCAATACATTGTGAAATGAAATGGATCATAAATAATGTTATGAGCTACAGATGTGCTTTTCCTAGAGTATGTAACATCTGTGAAATGCTCCATATTATACTTTCCATATTTTACCTCCCCCAACTTCCCCATCTCTTCACACCCCCCTCAGAAACGCTATTATTGTTTTATCTCAAACATGTTGTGATGATTGCATGCCTTTTACACTGCCAGATTCAGGTCTACCACTCTTGGCAACCAGGAGGTTCAATTTACTCACCTCTTTCTCTACCAGCGATTATGGGACGTCGCTTGACCAGCTCCTCCATAACCTGTGCTTCTCCTCCAACTCCTCCTGGTCCACCTTCCCCTCCGGCACATTGCTCTCTCTCTCTCTCTTTCTCTCTCTCTCTCTCTCTCTCTCTCTCTCTCTCTCTCTCTGGGGGGGAAACCACAGCCTCCCGGACTGAATTATGAATGACGCGAGGTTAAGAAACCTTATATACACCTATACACCCAAATCTGCGTTACTACATAGTGTTTCTCAAAACAGAGAAAAGTAAGTCAATGTGTTGTTGTCTTGGGTGTTGTTGAGGGGCCCAACCCCTCAACCTCGAGGAGTAGACTGTTTATGTGTTTTGAGTGGCAGGAGATATCTCATGAAAATAATTTGCCTGCCTATTAGGCAAAGGCTTTCGGTTATCACAGACTTCACATTCTGTATTAACATTCTGAGCTCATCCTATCAAATAACCGTACAAGATCTGGCTGTTGCGCTCTTATATGGTGAGATTCATAGCAGCCCACCCGGAACTTATTTTTCATCCGTTTATGGTTTATTGCTCACCTGCCAGTGTGCCTGTGAAACTAGAATATATTTTTCAACCCTTGATAACATTCAGTAGTATATGGCCACAAGCCTTGTATGCTACCCAGAATACAGCAGGAACGGAACCCAAGAAATACAGAGAAGCCTTTTGAATTAAAATGGACTCAAATTCAGAAGGTAAAGTATTTACTGTTTGGTTTCCAGGGCAGGAGAATCAGTTTCAAAGCCACTCTCCTAATTCTGTCCCTAAATACAGAAGTGCTGTAACTAAAGCCTTGCCAGGAGAGCTCGTCAAGAAAGCGCTGGTTAAATATTAAGCAACAGTGACTTCGGATGCGTACAGGTTTGGTAACCGGACTCTCTCTGCAGTCAGGCACCAACACATGTAGCGGCTTGAGTTTCCCTATAATACGCACTAATTATGCAATGCAGCAAACACTAACGTGTGTCAACGAAAGTGCCTTGCAGTCACGAGGAAAAGGTTAGCATCCACACTTGTTTTTGTGTTCAGCTTTAACAAAGCTCCTTACAACACATCTTCCTACCACTTGGCGGAAAATGTTTTTCCTGCATCACATGCAACCTGTTTATTTCCCATTTCAAGTAGTATATTTGATACCTTATGTACCATGATTTCTATTATAAAAAAATAAAGAATTTCCAAACCCTGCATTTTGTTTTTATAAATCGTTTTATGAAACAACGTAACAGCTTGATATCAACTTCAGTCATCGACATTTTTACTAACTAAACATAATTTAAGAAATAAAACAGCTTTACATTTTTTTAAATATGCTGGTACAATTCGGTACAAAAATAAAGGCAGCCAAAGCTCTCCATTCACAAACATCATGTCACATACAGCTACTTGATAACATTTACCAATATGTTCCACTTACATAAGAAAGCTTAGATTATAAATACTGCAATGATGAATTATTCTTATTTTATTTCTAACCAGGAAGAGTGAAATGTAAGGCTTTGAAATGAGCAATCATGAAACTATCTCATCATCCTCCAAATGCGTATACAGTCACTAGATGGCGCTATAGATCCACTTTGTTGGCTTGATTCACCAGTCACAGTAAGGTCCTCAGATCCAAAATGTATACAGTATGTCATACTTAGAATAATTTTTAGAGAATGCAGAACACCTTCATTGCAGAACACTCAAGGAATGCTTCTGCAACATGTTGTGGACTTCCTACGTCTTTTGTGTTGTGGTGTTATAAATGGCGTGCGTGCACATCCAGCGCTAGCACAGGGAGCCATAGCTAGCCACATCCAACGTGCCTCGCGTCCAAATACAGAAGACACAGGTAATTCCAATGTAATGAGAACCATATGAACATAGGCGTCACAATGTCCTCCTGAACGCTCTCCCACGCCGCCATAGCGGGATATATCCGGCCGTATGGTCAATCCTCGTCGACTACACATCGGGCAAAACAGAACAGCGCTCATACCATCTGAAGAGAGGTGCATGTAGGCACGATTACCCAGAAACACTCAGTTTATCTTTGGGGCACCCACATCCTCTCATGCCCATGGATGGTTTTGCACACAAGACTTCCAGATTACATCGTCTTTGAAATTCATACATATGTATACAAGCGCTCGCTCTTTTTCACGCGCACGCACATGCACGCACACACGCACACACACACACACACACACACACATTAATGGCATGTGCTCAATTGTTGACTTGATGTGAAGTCGTCTGGGTCCATCTGCGCTTGCTATGATTTATTCCCTTGGAGAACCTAAATAAATGACAAAGCCAGTTAGAAATATTTTCCATGAGTGTTTGGATTCACCGTTTCTGAAGACAATGTGTGAGTTTGCGTGGTCTGCGTGCATGCGTACTGTGCAACGTTGCATTCACATGAAAACCTTTTCTTTCCCAAGTGAACTTCAACAGACTTTAGAATCAAAGTAAATTATGGCACGTTGATTTTTAAAACACAACAATGCATATAAACCTTCGGCTGACTATTATGCAACAATGGGAAAGGGAAACAAAAACAAACTTTGGGGGAATACAGTGTATAGTACTGAATCATATAAATCATTACAGACTGAATTAGTATGTAATGCCTTTGTGTGAGCCTACAGTATACAACACATTTTCCATAAATATGCAATTTCAATTTAGCAGCCTTTTAACTATTAGGTGATTTAATTGTTTATTAAATCAATCAGTTTGGTCATTTTGGAAATTTGCACGACTCAACAATTGCACGAATCAACTCAACAGATATTTCAGTCTATTAAGAACAGTTTTTGTTTTTCCAAAATACCAGTAGTGTAGTTACACTGAAAGGATACGTGTGTGTGTGCGTGTGTTGTACTGTGTGTGTGTGCATGCTGTGTGTATAATGTGTTGTATGAGTGTGTATGTATGTGTGTGTATGTGTGTGTTTGTGTATGTTTGTGTGTGTATGTGCGTGTGTGTGTGTGCGCGTGTATGTGTGTGCGTGTATGTCTGTGCGTGTGTGTGTGTGTGTGTGCGTGTGTATGTGTGTGTTTGTGTATGTGTGTGTGTGCGTGCACTGCTCCTGGGATGCTTACCTACCTGGTTGCGTGCTTGGTGAGACTTCTGCATCAGCCCCCTCCACTGGTCGTACAGCTTCATGGACATGCCGCTGCAGCCGTACGCATGCTTGCGCACCCACCCGAAGAACTGCTTCAGCTCCCTCCGCAGGGTGGAGTTGGAATCGCCGCCGCCGGACTTGGAGTCGCAGGAGCCGGACATCAGTCGCTCTGGGAGACGGGGGGAGGAGTTTATCTGACAAAGCCTCTCAGCCTGGCCGGCGCCTGCCTGTGCTCGCACAGGAAATTAGAAAACGAAGCCCCTAACAACTCGGGGAGACCGTGTAAGGAGAGGAAGGTTAGGAAGCCTTGGGAAAGGAAGTCGGGGGGGTTGTTGGAAGCAAAGGGGGGAGGGGGGGGCGCGTTGGAAGCAGGGGTGGGGCATTAAGGGGGGGGGGCTGTTGGAAGCTGAACACACCAAGGGCCTTTTTTAAATCTACTTGTTTGTCTCGTTAAGTTGACGTGTATATTGTGTATGTTTTATATTGTGTACTTGAGTACTTTTGTCCTACAGTTTGTTGAAACGTGCCAATATACAAAATGTATTACTATTATTGTTATTATTATTAAAATGAAATACAGATATAAAATCAACGCTGCCAAAGAAAGACAGAAAGAGAGAGAGTGAGTAAGAGAGAAAAAGTATCTGAACAAGAGAGAATGTTTAAGAATGAGAGAGGTCACATATAGACAGTTTCTGTGTGTCTGTGTGGGTGTGTCTGTGTGTGTGTGTGTGTGTGTGTGTCTGTCTGTGTGGGGGTGTGTGTGTCTGTGTATGTGTGTGTGTGTGTGTGTGGGTGTGTCTGTGTGTGTGAGTGTGTCTGCGTGCGTGTATGTGTGTGTGTGTGGGTCTGTGTGCGTGTATGTGGGTGTGTGGGTCTGTGTCTGTGTGTGTGTGTGTGTGTGTGTGTGTGGGTGTGTCTGATGTGGGTGTGTGGGTCTGTGTCTGTGTGTGTGTGTGTGTGTGGGTGTGGGTGTGCGTGTGTGTGGGTGTGTGTGTCCGTGTGTGTGTGCTCACCACTATGGGGCGTAGAGGCGGCCGTGGGGTGGCTCCACTCGCTCCAGATGCCCGCCTTGCGAGAGCCATAGATGCCTACGGGGTTACATCGGACCTGAGCGCAGACCACAGCACCAGCGACACACAAGCAGTATCGTTACCACACTGCCAGACTCCAGAGTCGTACGTTACACACACTAGCCACACTGTGAAGACAACACACACGCACATAGACAGACATGCACGCACGCACACGTGCACTCACACACACACACACACACACACGTAGACAGACATACACACACACACACGTGCACTCGTAGACAGACACATACACGCACACACTCGTAGACAGACACGCGCATACAGACACACACACATACACACACAGGGATGGGCAAACTAAAATAAAAGTGTATAAACATAAACTACTGTATTTTTGAATTTGAAAAATAAAATAAAAATACTTTTCCAATAGAGCATGAAATCACTTCACAAACCTATCGGCCTATTTGATCTAGTCTAACCCTTCACCTATATACACTGACTCAGCTAAAGGTAGTCATTCTGGAGAATGTTTCTTGATATTTGAGCTTTAATAACAAAACAAAATCACCTCTCCCTTCAATGACAGAGGATGTTCTCTCAAAAGCATCAGAAACACATTGCAAGGCTCCCCACGACTATTGCTTTCAGATCAATTTATTTAGCTGAGATTATAGTATGGAAAACTTGTTCCCATTAGCACAGCCACCCTGCTGGCAGACCCATCAGGGTGGGTTGGTGCGATGACGTTGAAGTCAAGCATGTTTTGGAATGGTGGTAGAGCAGAGCTAGATGATGTGATCATCAAAGCGCTAGATGAAGCAATACAAACAGTTGTAGCAATGCTGATTGGTTAAAGGCTGTCCAATATAGTTTCCAAAGTAACCAGAGGTCTAGGTCCAGTAGGAGGCGACGACTGCAACCATTCCCTAATGGAGTCCAGACCCTGTTCACTGTGAATTTTGGGTCTGGTTACACCAGGCTACCAATCAGAGGCTGCACTAAGTAAACATCTCACAGAAAGTATTTCATAGTATTTGTAAACTACAAAATACAAAACACCTAAGTATTTTGATACAAAATATAAAGCCATTTTCAACAACTCTATCAAATATAAATGACAAAATACTATTTTGTAATTCAAATACATGTATCATAAACACTGCCGATCCCTGCACACACACACGCATGTAGACACACGCACACACACACACACACACACATACATGCACGTAGACAGACACACACATACCTGGACGAAATACACCGTTCCAGGCCTCAGTCCAGCCAGCCGGCAAGACGTCTGGTTGCCAACATCATCCAGGATCTACACACAGAGAGAGAGAAACAGTGCTGTACTGTAGGTCTGACCACAGTCTTGAACACCAACGGGCAAAAAACAGTGAAGCTCAAAGCAGTAAGCAGAGTTTGTGAGAACAGAACCACTAACCACCGCCAGACCCAAACACGGCTGGCACACAGCACAGTTTAGTTGCTGCTAATCAGCGTGTTTAGAAAACATTTGACCGTTCCGTGTCCTCCAGGGGGAAGAAGCTGCTCTTACTTATTCCAGGTTAGCACGTTAGCACGGGAACTAGCACGGCAGTCGTACGTGCACGCGCCGTAGTGCGTACTGCGCCTGGGGCGGCGTCGCAAACGCAGACAGAGTCAGACTCACGGGAATCCATTATTGCTATGCTGTCATGTGGTTATGTTCATCTTAAAGGTGCAGTCAGCGCTGTGGAGAAAGACTGGTGATGTCTGAACTCAAAAACACATCTCCCTTCATTGTCACAGAAGCCCCGCCCCCTTCAGTGCCATAGGGGGCTCCCTCAGAATCCCCGCCTTCTTTTAATGCCACAGGGGGCTCCCTCAGAAGCCCCACCCCCACATTGGACACATTTTGCCACAGCTGGGATAGTGTTGTGTGGTGCGGTCTGCACCACTTTCTTTGTGTTCCAGCACCCACACGGAACGGCCAGCTAACACATTGTGAGGAGATAGTGTAGCTGTTAGCCTACGATTGCTGAGCCCTCCTTTAAGTAGAATGTCATATTTATTCTCTGTATGAAAGTCAAGAGGGCTAGTGTGTTCTTATTGGCCAAGTCCAGGAGTTAACCCATGCCTTACTAATGTCCGTGCATGTGCATATAACAATAATAATAATAATAATAATCTTTATTTGTATTGCACCTTTCATACAGAATTGCAGCTCAAAGTGCTTCACAGAGAGGGAACACATGCACAATCGTGCCTCCCATAAACAAATGCTAATCATGCATATAGCGCCATGCTAATCATGCATATAGCGCCATGCTAATCATGCATATAGCACCATGCTAATCATGCATATAGCGCCATGCTAATCATACATATAGCGCCATGCTAATCATGCATATAGCACCATGCTAATCATGCATATAGCGCCATGCTAATCATGTATATAGCGCCATGCTAATCATGCATATAGCGCCATGCTAATCATACATATAGCGCCATGCTAATCATGCATATAGCACCATGCTAATCATGCATATAGCGCCATGCTAATCATGTATATAGCACCATGCTAATCATGTATATAGCACAATGCTAATCATGCATATAGCACCATGCTAATCATACGTATAGCACCATGCTAATCATACGTATAGCACCATGCTAATCAGGTGGAGGAAGTGCCAGATGTTTATTTGAGTAGTAGTTATTAGTTATTAGTACATGTCTTTTGTGGATGGCTATATCCTCTTGTATCCACTAGTTCAACTAACCTCAGTGTAGGAATTACCATTTAATGCATACTCTCTCAGGGATTTAATGGAAGCATTATGTAATATACATTACATACCTTTTCTAACAAAAGGTTTATTATACACTAATACACTAACCTAACCCTAACTAACCCTAACCCTACGAACAACAATAACACTACAACATTTTTTCTTTTATTTTTAACAGTGCATGTATGCATAAATAGTAATGTGAAACAATTGAATAATGTGAAACAGAAGCACACAATGAATGAGAAGCAGGCATATGAGAATATATTATGTAAAACAAACCCACACACACACGCACGCACATACGCACACACGCACACACACACACACACACACACAAATAAGATATTTTCAAAGTCTAGCACTTTCTATCTGGTTCAGTGTCTATAAACGCCGTCGATGGCTACTGCAAGACAGCGGAGTAAATAACAGGCATCTGAGTTGCAATGCTTTGACACAGGGAGCCAAATGTAGCAGCAACTGTTGATGGTCGTTGCAGGCATATTGAAGACATTAACAGTCGAGATATATTTGTTCATTCCTGAGGATGACTTCATGATTAGGGCCCAAATGGCGTTTGTTTTCGCGGAGGAGCCCCTTATTAAAGCCTCTTGGATTTGAGTCTCCTTCGAACGGTCTCAGACCCCTCCCCCACCCCTTCCCCTCTCGAGCGGAGACTTGCTTATATTACATCTGGGCAATTCCCCCTTAATTACCGAAGAATCTTCCCTCTTACCCCCCAGGGGACACCCAAGAATTCTGCAAAGCGCCATCTGTGTGGCTCCACTTTGTGCTGTTGGCCGTATTGTTGTCGGAAACTCTCCTGTCAGACGTTCGAATAAACGTAACCACAGTTCTGAGGAAGCCGCGCGCTTCTTTCTTACTTACTTACTTTCTTTCTTTCTTTCTTTCTTTCTTTCGTTTTTGCAGTTTAACCCTCATGACCATCTCCCTTTCAGGCGTTTGACTTGATTGGTGAAAGTTTATGATTGGCCAACGTATTAACTCATCTGGCACTGCAGGTCTGAGTCAGGGTAGATTAGACTGAACGCACAGACAGGATGACAAACAGCTGGAATAATGCATGGGGTTGTCAAGTAAGCGCATGTGTGCGTGTGCGTGTGTGCGTGTGTGCGCATGTGTGTGTGCGCGCGTGTGTTTGTGTGTTTGTGTGTGTGCGTGTGTCTGAGCGTGCGTGCGTGCGCGAGTGTACGTGTGTTTGTGTGCGTGTGTGTGTGTGTGTCTGAGCGTGCGTGAGTGTGCGAGTGTGAGAGAGACAGATTCAACAACAGTCAATGTCTATTTCTGCGTCAACATCAGCTTTTGCCTGCTTGTCTGCTTGTACATGTTGAAGGAATAATGCGCTGGTATTAAAGCGGTGCTGCGTACGATCTGCTAGTATAGTGAAGGTACCTCCACATGTAGTGTATAGATGCACTGATATCTACGCATATCTACGTTTGCCCTACAATCACCATGTTGATATGCTGCATTGTCGAAACACAATACCGTAAAGCTGCTGCGCTATCAAAAAGTGTTACATTACATGTTCCCATTTCTACTATCCCATAAATGTATTAACCTAACACACCAGATATCTGTGTCTGTTAAGAAATATCCATCTGGGAAGCCGTCCATTGAAACCTGTTTTAAAATGGCAGGCGCTTTCAAAAATAAAATTTGACTGTGAACCTGTATACCAGCAGAGACTGTTGTTATCAACTCTTGCTGTAGAAAAGTCCGGAGAATAGTGAAAACATATTTTCCATTGAGAAAAGCCTTTGTTCTTCTAATAAATTCTAATAAAATTGATGCTATATATTGTTGCTTACATTGCACACATTGATCTTTGCTTACATTACTTTTTCAGATAGTGGCATGGGGAAATTACAAATATTCCCAAACAATCTTTTGTTGTCATTAATGGTGGAAATTGGCTAACATTATGTAAATTATTATTAAAAATATAATGGTTAAATTACAGCCTGGCAAATACTGTATAACGTTAACCGAATCAAATTCTACAAGTAAAATGACAAGAAGATTTGTTAAAAACCTTTAAGAACTAGCTAGAAACTAGCTAGAAATGCAGATTACAGTAGGACAAATCTATGGCCGCTGTCTCAAGCATGACGAACATGACTCAATAACGGCTGTGCACGTGCGCAGTATGTCGAGGTAGGACAATTCCACGGGTAGCATAGACTGTCGGAACACCGACTAAACTATGCGCTGCCCCCTCTGGCTAATACTGTATGAACTCCCTTTATTGTTAACATGCAACGTTCCAGCTACAGTTGGTGGTTTGTTCATAGTTATTGTAATGTAATATTAGCTGCTTGCTATTTATGTATTTAATAGAACCACATTTTTATGTCATTCAAGGTCTAATAAAATCGATCTGTGTGTGTGTGTGTGTGCGTGCGTGCGCGTGTGTGTATATTTGCGTGTGTGCGCATGTGTAAATAAATTGAATGTGTATGTGTGGTATACTGTATGTGTGTGTGTGTGTGTGTGTGTGTGTGTATGTTTGTATGCGTGTGTGTGTGTGTATACATTTGCATGTGTGTGTGTGTGTGTGGGCGTGTGTGCATGTATGCATGCGCGTGTGTGGGCGTGCCTACCTTCCACTCCAGACCGTCCTCCAGTCTGTAGCGTATCTGGTACTTGGCCTGGAACAGGAAGTCCCCCAGGGCGGGCGGGGCCTCCCAGCGAACGCTGAGCTGGTCCTCCAGCTCGCCCACGCGGCTCACCACCACGCCAGATGGAGGGTCCGTGGTCACTGATGGGGGGGCGGGGGGAAGCAGACAGACAGGTAGACAGACAGGCAGACAAACAGACAGAGGCTTTTTTCATTAAAAGTGGCATGATGTTAAATATATTTATGAAACATATTTTAAAAGTTCAAAAGCTCTACTTAAAATGTACGGGGTACTATTTACATCAAAATCACTCCCCCACTGCAATTACAGTACATGTGAATTGTAAGGAAAAAGTTATTATGACATATAAGAAATTATATACATTTGTCTTGTGATCCCTTTGCCAGTATATATCCCTTATAGTTTAGAGTTTTTTGTTTTTATATACACTTTAACATGTAAAGTAAAGTCAAGCATTACTGTTGTTAATGGTATACATTTACATCTACAGCATTTGGCAGACGCTTTTATCCAAAGCGATTTACTTGTAGTACATTTGTCAGTAGTTGGACAGGTCGAACACCAGCAAATGAAGGCAAACAACATTCTATTAGTTACAGCATTTTATCAGTTCTACAATGTTAATATATCATTACATCGTCAAACATAATTGCTAAGGGCCTAAATAATAAAATGCTTTAAACATAAAAGCATAACATTTCTTTTGAAAATAAGAGCAGATAGAAGACACTTGAGTTAGGAGTGTGCTTGTCAAGGTACCAACGTGTGGTATAAAAAAAACAAGTGTCTATTCCATCAAAATTCGTCAGCTTTGCCACCTAATGTGTATATACTGTATATGGATATTCATATTTCACTTCCAACATGCATGTTTTGTTCTGCGTATGCTTTAAGCTTCATTGTCCAACTGAAAAATGTTTTTTATTAATTTCTCAAAAGTTGACTTTTTGGAGCGGTTAGCTTTTCATCTGACAACAATCACCCGTTTGATGTGGAAACATCTGTTGACAGGCCACATTTCTTCGCAGCTTCTTTATGGCTAACAGCTTTTTTCACATATTGTTATGGACTTTAGAGATCATTATAACATCAAGCTCAATTCAACTTCATAATATTGGGCCTCACCAATAAGCCAGAAACAAAGGTTTGACTCTTTTGAGCTTTTGGGAGAGAGGTCAAGAGGTCAACTAGGAGCAGACGCGCCAAGTGCCGTTGACGTGATAAGATGTAAAACATGGTTCCGGGGCCTCGATCTGTTGAGGATGTGAGAAATGACTCTATTGAAATTAGGATGTGGCATCCTATGGTGTGAATTAAGGGGGATAAGAAGGGCCCCCCACTCCCCCAAATGAGACCAGGGCTCCCATCTAAACTGGTCTGTAATTTTCAGATTCCATTTAAAAGTACTGCATAATTACAAATGCATAGTATAAAGATTAAATCTACACTGACACATACTGACATTATGTGATCCGCAGGTAATGGACATAAAGGGCCCTATGTTAACTTTCTAAGCACATGGTCTGAAGCGCAAGGCACACATTGGATTTAGGGGGTGTCCAAATCCATGTTTGCTATTTTAATGGCAGATAAGCGGTCAATGCGCTAGGCACAAGGTTCAAAAGGGTTGGACTTACTCTCTTCATTATTCATGGGTGTGTTTTGGGCGAAACATACGATAAACTAATCCGAGAGTCATCTCCCATTCCCTTAAATATTCCTGGCGCGCTTGCATTACAGGTGGATTGATATTATAGCTGTGGGTTTGTGACAGTGCTGGAGCAGACAAGCTTCACTCAGCTCTAAACACACTACATGCAGTGTACATGAAGTAAACCACTCTATGGGCCGGATTTACTTACACCCCAGATAGAGTTTTAAACAGCGTGGGCATTGTATGATGTATGTCTATACAGACATAGAATATTCATTAAGCCATTTATTGCAGAAAACCACTTGCTAAATTATTACTTTTATTTTGCTGGAACAAATGCTTCAATGTACCTGCTGCACATGAAGAACAACAATAGTTTCATTATGATCTGTAAACATATTGTTAAGTCACATACATGTCCAAATGCCAATTTCTTATTGCATTTTTTATTTTTCCCCCTAAAAGTTAGTTTTTCAATTGAATTGTTAAAATTCTAAGTCACACAAGTGGAAAATGTGATATAATTGATCTATATCTCTTTTTTTTACAAAAACCTGGCCTTTGACAGGGGTGTGTATACTTTTTATATCCACTGTAAATGTAAATGCATGATTTAATCATGATAGATTGCATAAAACTTAGCATTAATGGTTTCAATGTTATGGGAAAGACTGTTGTGGCATTATGTGACACAGTGGATTAAGTGCTTTTAGAGCTAAGGGTAAATTAAGCCATTTATCAGCAGCGTTCATCAGTTCAAGTGACCAACAGCGAGTACAACTCAGTACAGAACAATACAACTGTGTTAAAGAGAAGCTTAGATATCTACCCAGGGCAGCCAGGGGTCCCCTACACGGCCAGCCTATAGACACACTACAAGCCACTAGCAGCAACGTAGCGACAAGGGTTCAGCGTCTTGAAGTGACGACGTGCGAAACAGCGCTCGGTGACGTCAAGTGGGAGGGTACCAAGCTAAACTCATCTCAACTTCAGACCATGTGATTGAGGCGACTACCAGTGGCAGCTAAGGATACTATACCCGACAGCCCCACGTGTTAAAAAAAAGTGGCACGGGGGCGCCAAGAGAAACTAGGTCAAAGGTCAGCCTTCCTCTGAGGTGCGTCACCTCCCCAGGGAACTCCGACCTCTGGCAGGCCCCCCCTAGCCTTCGGGAGGCTCCGCAGGATTGCCCGTCACAGCGGAATGTAAGGAACGGCGTCTGGAAAGGTGTAGGCCTCACCTTCCGATCTGACTCAACATGACCCCGCTGGTTAGTCACTCATGGCAACCCACCCCACACACACACACAATGCAAACCCACAGGTGTGGCTGTGTGTTTGCAGTGGGTGAAGTCACCGTGGAAACGGGAAGATGCACAGCAATGGCTGTGTGACGTGATGGAAGCACTGAAGCACGCACACACACACACACACACATACACACACACACACGTGCACACAATAAACCTCCCACTCACGCTCTGAATGCTGTCAGTTTCTGTCCTGCCCTGCCCTCTGGGTGCATGAGGTGTGTGTGTGCGTGCGTGTGATGTGTGCATGCGTGTGTTTGTATGTGTGCGTGCATGCGTGTTTGTGTGTGTGTGATTTTATGTATGTGTGAGTGCGTGCATGTGTTTGTTTTTTATGTGTGCGTGTGTGTGTCTGTGCGTGTGTGTGTGTGCGTGTGCATGCGTGTGTGCGTGCGTGTGTGTGTGCATGCGTGTGTGTGTCTGTGTGTGTCTTGTGTGCGTGTGTGCGTGTGTGCGTGCGTGTGCGCGTGTGTGCGTGTGTGCGTGTGTGTGTCTGTGTGTGTCTGTGTGTGCGTGTGTGCGTGCGTGTGTGTGTCTGTGTGTGCGTGTGTGCGTGTGTGTGTGTGTGTGCGTGCGTGTGTACAATGAGGAATGAAAGTGGTGATTCTTTGATAACCCATGTCCTTGCCACTGCCAGTGACATTTTCTTCAATGGAATGTTCTAGAGACATCTGAGTTAATCTCTCTCTGTGTTCCATGGTTCCATGGTGGAGCGATAAGATGTTCTAGAGACATCTGCGTTAATCTCTAATCAGTCTGGAACTTTCCATCTATACATAAAAAGAAGGTAACTGTGTGTGTGTGACACTGTGCATGCGTGTGTGTGTGTGTGTGTGTGTGTCCAGTGAGCATGTATGACTAAAAACAAAATGAGATCATCAAAAGAAAGGGAGTATCCTAGACATCCGCCACACACCTACGCCTGTCCAGGTGTGTTTGTGTGTGCGTTTGTGTGTGTGTCAGACCATAAAGAGAATTGTTCCATAATCCCAAACTCCTCTTAAAAGCTTGAAAGGAAACAAACAGATGAATGGATTTAACTAATCTCAGATCACTTGCATAAAGTTTAGCAGAGATTGTTTTTATTCGCGATAGTTCAATCTACGTCTTGTATCACCATGGAGGGCCCAGTTGCCCCCATGGAAGGAGCCAGAACACTAAAGACTACAGCAATAAATTCACACACATGAACCCCTGTCATGTCACTGTTTGGCTAGGCTAGTCATTCTAGATCTCTGCCCCAAGGCAGCATCCATTGACTCGGAGATCTAAGCAGTTGAATGTGGGGTCAGGGCTTTGAAGAGTCAAAGTTCACACATATACACATATGAACAGCTTGCACGGCATTGAATCTCTTTCATGCGCGCGCACACACACAAGCTCGTGCACACACACACACGCACACACACATACCACACACAAAAGGCCTTGCATCTATCTTCTTATTGTCTAAAAGGCACTATGAAGAGTTTCTGCTACTGTATTTCCCAATCTGTGTGCATGATGTGGTGCGTCATCATTCCTCCGACAGCAGAAAGATACGGTCAAAGACTCAGCCTCTTTATTAGAATGATCTTGGCCATAGAGTCTGCCTCTTTATTAGAATGATCCCAAACTGCTACCCTGTCCTACAAGCTGACGTTCTGACTGAACTCTCTCTTCTACTGTACCTCTTGAAGGTAGATCTTTGTAACAAGGGGGTCGGATAGAGCTGGGCAATTAATTGAAATACAGTAGGATCGCGATTTCGATTTCGGCTCCTACCAATCACAAAAACAACATTATCGATAAAAAACTATTCATTTGTACATCACACTTTAAATGGTTAAATGCTGTTGCTGTTGCGTAGTGGAGACGTGAGCAGTGTGACTGATTCAATGCATCCCACTATGGGGACCCTTCAACCCCACATCACCCACTATGGGGACCCTTCAACCCCACATCACCTCGCCATTATGGGGACCCTTCAACCCTACAGCCCTTCTCACTATTGGGACCCTTCAACCCCACATCACCTCGCCACTATGGGGACCCTTCAACCCTACAGCCCTTCTCACTATGGGGACCCTTCAACCCCACATCACCTCGCCACTATGGGGACCCTTCAACCCTACAGCCCTTCTCACTATTGGGACCCTTCAACCCCACAGCACCTCGCCACTATGGGGACCCTTCAACCCCACATCACCATCCCACTATGGGGACCCTTCAACCCTTCAGCCCTTCTCACTATGGGCACCCTTCATCCCCACATCATCTTCCCACTATGGGGACCCTTCAACCCTAATGCCCTTCCCACTATGGAGACCCTTCAACCCCACATCACCTTCCCACTATGGAGACCTTTCAACCCCACAGCACCTTCCCACTATGGAGACCCTTCAACCCCACAGACCCTTCAGCTCCGCTGCCATCGTGTCCTCTATTGAAAACCAAAATATGGTCACCATAAATAAATTATAGTTATAGCAGCAATAGTGACAACCAGTCTGCTGTGGATTTAATCAGGCACAACTACAATTATGTGGCTAAAAATAAAACGTTTAAAATGACTGCAAGGTCCTGTTTGTAATAATCGTGATTTCAAAATTGACCAAAATAATCGTGACTGACCGACCGCGCACACACACACACACACACACATACATACAAAAACACAGACAGACAGACAGACAGACAGACAGACAGACAGACAGACAGGCAGGCAGACAGACTCACCCACATCCAGGATATCCAGGGTGATGACGTCGGAGGAGGCTGAGCCCAGCTGGTTGGAGGCCTCCACCCAGATCTCGTAGGGCGTGAAGAGGGCCAGGTCCCTGGGGATGTGGCACACGTTTGGCTGGGCAGGGTGGGAGTCCTCACACGCCCTCTCCTTACCATACCACCTTTAGAGGAGACACCACAGTGATGGGCTGGCTGGCTGTGTGTCTCTGTATGTCTGTCTGTCTGTCTGTCTGTCTGTCTCTCTCTGTCTGTCTGTCTAACTTCCCTGTGTATGTCTGTCTGTCTGTCTGTCTCTCTCTGTCTGCCTGTCTGTCTCTCTCTGTCTGTCTGTCTAACTTCCCTGTGTCTGTCTGTCTGTCTCTCTGTCTGTCTGTCTCTCTCTCTCTGTCTGTCTGTCTAACTTCCCTGTGTCTGTCTGTCTCTCTCTCTCTCTGTCTGTCTGTCTCTCTCTCTCTCTGTCTGTCTGTCTGTCTCTCTGTCTGTCTGTCTAACTTCCCTGTGTCTGCCTGTCTGTCTGTCTCTCTCTGTCTGTCTGTCTAACATCCCTGTCTCTCTCTGTCTGTCTGTCTAACTTCCCTGTGTATGTCTGTCTGTCTCTCTCTGTCTGTCTGTATAACTTCCCTGTGTCTGTCTGTCTGTCTCTCTCTGTCTGTCTGTCTGTCTGTCTAACTTCTCTGTCTCTCTATCTGTATGTCTGTCTGTCTGTCTAACTCTCCTGTGTCTGTCTGTCTTTCTGTCTGTCTGTCTGTCTGTCTGTATGTATGTCTGTCTGTCTGTCTGTCTGTCTAACTCCCCTGTGTCTGTCTGTCTCTCTCTGTATGTATGTATGTCTGTCTGTCTGTCTGTCTGCCTGTCTGTCTGTCTGTCAGCACCTAAAATAGTGGAATTAGATTACAGATATTTAAAAAAATGTGATGGTTAATTCTAGGAGTATTTTCAAATATTAAAGATGCATAAAACAATCGGATGTTCTCTTATTATCCTTTCATTAACGTCAAACAAATAATTGAAATAAAGTCCTACTTTAACCTAATCCCCTGCGCAACACAAACGGTCAGAAACACAGAAAGATTTGGCGTGCAGAGGCAGTAAATTGCTTTGGATGGCATTTCAAAGAACAATGCGTGAAGTAATCTAAAAGTAATGGAAAGTAATCAGATTATGTTACTAAATTTAGGTAATCCAAAAATGACGTTACTGATTATAATTTTAATATGGTAATTGGTAACTGTAACAGATTACATTTAAAAAGTAACCTACCCAACCCTATCAGCCAATGCTAAAACATAGCTGAGGAGGAGAGAACAGTAGAAAGACCATCTACCTTGGATTCAGTGAGGAAATCAAAGTGTGCATTTCCAAATACCTACACAGTGAGCCATCCTGCAACAGATAGCAGGTTTATGTGGCAGTTGCCATTCTCCTACACAATAATGACATATACATTGGTGGGCTGAGTGGTTGTTTGACAGGCCAGGACGGCCCTGTAGTGGGAACCATCACTTAACACAAACACACATACCACCTTGCTGACAGGGAGCCTGCTGTCTGCTCTCCCTTGTGGATAGTGTTAACTCACCACCTGCTCCACTCTAATATCTGTGACAAATGTTGATAGATGTTTGAAGTTTGGAGAGATAATTGATTGTTTAGGTCAGTGAAAGCCCATGTGTAGTTTTAATGCGCCAATTTCCTGTTGATTTATTATAGAGCGCCGCTGTGTGTGTGCCTGCCTATGAGTGTGTGTAAATCTAACATTGTGTTACACAGGATTTTTTCCACGACCACAGAATTTAAAGTATGTATTTTTCACATAGATTATGTATTAGAAATGAGTAGTGGGGTAGCGATTCTGAAACTGAGACCGAAACCGCGACACAAACATCCACGGTTTCATCTCGCCGTTCCGGAAGACAGAACCGCGGTCTGCACACACACCCACTACATGTGTAGCCTGTTGAGCTCTCGTATATGTTAATTGTTACTGTATCAAAACATACTTATTTAACAGTTCCTGCAACACTAGAACCGCTGAGCCTTTCTATATATACTATATAGTATAGTATTTAAACAACGCCAAGCGACATGTAAACATTTGTTCTCATTCAAGGATTAATTGACCCCCGTCACTATGATGTCAGGTTTGTGGGGATTATGGCCAGTCTATAGCCTTCATATTTATTCTCAAACTAAACTGTGTGAAATAATATAACACTTTATTTAAAAACAGCAATGTGTACTATAGGTAAAGTGTCATTTTGCTGAGAAATGGCAAAGTGCGCAGCATTACACCTAACTGAATGTGACGCGAGCGAGCGTCAGTGACAAAATCAGTTTGATTGCTATCTTGCAAGCTTTTATATTCATTGTTTACATTGTTGGGCTAGCGCAATGTTAGCATAGTATACTGTAGCGCGCATGTACGTGGCACATGGTGTATTTGTTTTGCTGAGATGATGGTACGCATCTCAGTACGAGAAAGTTCACCTTTCAGAACGATAACGACCCAAAGCACACATCCAAATCCACAAAAGCATGGCTTCACCAGAAGAAGATTAACGTTTTGGAATGGCCCAG
>JAODUK010000063.1:0-14104 GCA_027564635.1 Typhlichthys eigenmanni | reverse complement strand
CATGACCATAGGTGAGTGTAGGAACGAAAATTGCCCGGTAGATCGAGAGCTTTGCCTTCCGGCTCAGCTCTCTTTTCGTCACCACGGTGCGGTAAAGTGATTACAATACCGCTCCCGCTGCTCCGATTCTCCGGCCAATCTCCCGCTCCAATGTCCCCTCACTCGCGAACAAGACACCCAGGGACTGTAACTCCTTCACTTGGGGTAAGCATAAACATATACACACATAATGCACATAGGCAAATTAACACACAATGTCACATAAATATGTGCACAAGACAAGCACACACACATCTACAGTATGTAATTCTCGTTCGTCTCACACACTCACACACACAACCATTGTCAAGATGGTGTGTAAAACTGTTTAAATGTGAATAACAAACTAAAAGGCCTTTCATACGTAGACAGAGGCACATATACAGTACTGATACACGGTTGTCATTGGTGTATGTAGGTTGGTCCAGGTGATAGGCAACCTGGGTGTCAAACTAGCAGTGCTGGGAGACAGTGCGATAGTGTCCTCCAAGTCTCTGGCTCTGCTTGTCCTCAAAGTGGACAGGACCATGTTCCCCGGAACCTCCATCACCATCAGGAACACCTCAGACTTCCAGGTAAGCCGTCTGTCCCAGTCCACCTGCTGGTTTACATATAGGCTACCTGTAGCCCTGAACTGGTGTTCAGGGAGGAGTTGGGTTGTGTGTGGGACCAGTCAGTTCAATGCACAATCAGTCACCATAGCTGATATAGCAAGTTAAGCGTACACACATTAACATGAGTTCCAGAGCAAATGTTTTTAATCAGTTATATTTAGCTGCTCAACTCAGCTGGGAGGCTTTGTCTTAGTTTATCCCCATGTAAACATAATAAACGTAATATCATTATTCATAACGATAGTTTATAACCTTGTGGATAATGTCTATTTGTTAGTGAATGAATGAACTCATGCTGTAATGGGGTTGTGAATGTGTGTGTGCTCCAGGTGGGTGCTCTGGGCTGGTCCCTGAGCACCCACCTGGTGGGTGCTTCAATGTTCCTGGCTCCTTCTCTCACTGCTGGTCTCAGCCCGGAGGAGCAGCGTCAGGCCAGCAGAGTCCAGTTCACGTTCTACACCAAGGCCTCCCTATTCCAGGTACTGTACACCCCAGGTCTGGTCCACATCATCTAGCCCTTGATCCCAGTCCCAGTCTACTACAGCTAATACAGCCCTTAATCCAAGTCCCAGTGTACTCCAGTTAATACAGCCCTTAATTAATCCCAGTCCCAGTCTACTCCAGTTAATACAGCCCTTAATCCCTGCCTATATATCCTAGTGTGATGTCATCCTGCCTATATGTCCCAGTGTGATGTCATCCTGCCTATATATCCTAGTGTGATGTCATCCTGCCTATATATCCCAGTGTGATGTCATCCTGTCTATATATCCCAGTGTGATGTCATCCTGCCTATATATCCCAGTGTGATGTCATCCTGTCTATATATCCCAGTGTGATGTCATCCTGTCTATATATCCCAGTGTTATATCATCCTGCTTGTAAACCTCCCAGATCATTGTGACCCTGCAGTAGCTCACAAAAACTGTCCCAGTTCATATAAAACATGTGTGTTTGCTTATGATGAAAGTTTCCATTGCCTTATTACAAGGTTACAGTGCATGTTGTTTGGGGAATGGGGATGGTAGCCTGGTGTGGCCAGACCCAATATTCACTTTGAGAATATATTCTCGCCAGTGGCCACACTCCATAGGGAAGTGTCTGCAGTCATTGCCTCCTGCTGGGTTTACACTTCTGGTTACATTTGAAACTATTGGACAGCATTTAACATATGAAGTTTGTTCATTACAACAATAGAAGAACAAAATAATAGAGACTGAGAAATTCTCTGGAAGTGGTAATTCCACCTCCCCTCCTACACACACACACACACACGCAGGCACACACACACACACACACACACACACTTAGGTGTGGAACATGAAATAATTGGGCAATTAACTAGTCAATATAAATGTACTAATATGGAGCAGTTGTAGCCTACACTGTACAGTATTATCATTTCTGGTGAGGCTATCACTTGTGCTCCTTATCTTGTTTTGCAGGACATTACGTTGAATCCTCAAAAAAACATAATCGGTCCTGTCCTTGGCTGCAGTGTGAGCAACCTGTCAATCAGCAACCTGTCAGAGAATGTCCTGTTTACCATCCAAACCACTTTGCCTGTACCTGTGAGTGTCCCTAAGGCAACGGTTTTGACTCACTCGCATATGTTTTCTTGCTTAGTGTGCCGTATGCTTTACTGCGATTTACTCTAATGTTAATCTGTGTCTGCAGACAGACTATAATGGGATTTCTTGTGTGTTCTGGGACTTCAAGAAGAATGGTGAGAGTGTGTGTTGAGTTAAAACACATCACAGCATATTATCAAGGTTAATTACAGTTAACACATATAGTTACATTCATTGATTTGACCTTTGATAAATGGCATTTATTATGTTATTTATTACATTTATTATCTTGTTTATTAATAAGCCCTGCAGTGCCTGAACAAAGACTTGTGTATAATACTTTATACACAAGTATACATCCGCACTGTTATGGAATATACTGTTAAGACTCAGCCAATTATGGAATATATAGCCATGATTAAGACCGTCTGTCATCTGATCTTTAGGAGGAGGAGGATGGAGTGATGAAGGTTGTGTTGTCGTCAACACCACAAGCAACTATACAACTTGTAGCTGCAATCATCTCACCTCGTTTGCTATACTGCTGGTCAGTGTGTATGTGTGTGTGTGTGTGTGTGTGTGTGTGTGTGTGTGTATATTGTGTAGAACACTGCTTTTGATAATTAATGCAATGAACACACAATTACACAATGTGTGCTTGTGTGTGCGGGTGGTTACATATGTGTGTGTGTGTGTGTGTGTGTGTATGTGTGTGTGTGTAGGATCTATCCAAAACAGGAGTCCCAGTTGGCCAGGAGAAGGTTCTGACCTACATTACCTACATCGGCTGTGGTGTGTCAGCCATCTTTCTGTCCATCACTTTGCTGACATACCTGTGTTTCCAGTGAGAGACCAACTGTCTGTCTTTCTGTCTGTCAGAATCATTGAAGTCAATTGTTAAATAACTTAAAAACAATTATTTATTTTTAATAAATATACAGTTTATTTTGTTACATTCATATTTTAGTATACTATAATATATTATTACACATATATTAATTCATTAATTAATTCATTCATTACTTCATGTATTTATTTATTTGGTGAAAAGTACAAGGCCACTAATTATTTTTATGTTGTAATAAACATTAATTTCGCAGCACACAACAATTTAGAAGTAATATTTAAATAACATTTATGACATCTTGTTTACTAGTAAGCCCTGTTAAAGAAAGCAGACTAGTTTGTTAAATTGTTATTTCAATAACAATTTCAATAACAATTCAATTAAATTTTATTATTATTATTGTTATTGCAGACCCTTGTAAATTATGTAATCTTGTAATAATACCAGCAAAACAAAACAACAAATGTCAAATAATTGATTTTACCTTTTAGTGAAGTAAACAAGCATATACCTGCTTCCCTGTAGGAGTACTGTATTTTGGGAGCAGCTGGTTGATTTGGCATTTCATTTCTCTCTAGGAAGTTGATGCGGGACATTCCTGCCAAGATCCTGGTCCAACTGTGTTTGTCTCTCCTCCTGCTCAACATGATCTTCCTATTGGACGGTTGGCTGGCGCTCTTCCCTGTAACAGGCCTGTGCATTAGCACCGCGTTCTTCCTCCACTATTTCCTGTTGACCTCCTTCACATGGGCGGGTCTCGAGGCATTGCACATGTACCTGAGCATCGTCAAAGTGTTTACGCCCTACCTGAGCAGATACATGCTCAAGTTCTCCTTGGTGGGATGGGGTGAGTGAGTGTGCATGCTAACGTGTGCTAAATGTTTAAGTAGAAGAAGAACTGAAGGAAATCAGCTCTCATAATAACTGATAAAAAACGTTACATTTCATTTCTGCGAGTTGCTGTTTCCGACCACGCTTGTTTTCCAGGTCTCCCTCTCATGGTGGTGATACCTATTATATCAGTGGACAAGAACAACTATGGTTTGACGTCACATGTAAAAAACAACATGACCACTGCAGACTTGTGAGTTCCCTCTAAAACATTACTTCATGGCCGCTTCATACTATGTCGGATAACTTTTGTCTATGGTCAAATAATGTAATAATAATTAATACAAATAATAATAACGTCCAATAACTAACATTCGAATTAGTGAATGAAGTGAAAGCATAAATGACATTAAGAAAGTACAAAGTGCAGTTGCATCTTGTGTCTTCCTATTCAGCTTTAGCCATAGAATGCTATTGTTTTTTAGTTGTCCCTATTTTAATCTCCTCCCAGGCCAATAAAGAACAATCAGAATAACAATGTTGCTGAATGTTAACCTGTATCTATGCCTGTGCCCATGTAGCTGCTGGCTCCGGAGCGACTTAGCCTTCTACGTGGGCGTAGTGGCCTACTTCCTGCTCATTTTCACACTGAGTCTGCTGGTCTTCATCGTGGTCCTGGTCCAGTTGGCGCGGATCAAGCGGCAGAACCCACAGAACCAGAGTCCCCAGAGAGGCCTGATGACGGACCTACGCAGCGTCTTCGGCCTCATGGTCCTGCTAGGACTGACATGGGGCTTCGCCCTGCTGGGCTGGGGGCCGCTCTACCTGCCCTTCCTCTACCTGTTCTCCATCTTTAACTCGCTGCAGGGTGCGGACCCACGGCTGTGGTAACCTGGTGTTATCACAGAACCTTTTCACTTGGTGAAAAGGTTCTGGACACGCTCCATGTGGAGTTGTTGTCAGTCATTGCCTCCAATGGGCGTCAAACTCGAGTTAATTTTGAACGTATTGGACAGTGTTTAAATAATCGGTGATACTACTGTATAACTGTATCGCTTCATCTGGCTTCATCAGCGTTGCCATTGTTGGAACTACGATTCAGTGTTTCGCAACCCTGGTCCTTAATGAATCAGTCGTTAGAAGCAGGATCGTTATCAGGCTTCTAACGACTCATTCATGTGAATCAGGTGTGTTGGAGCATGGAGACATTTTAAACATGCAGAACAGTGGTGCTCCATTGCTAGGGTTGGGAAACGCTGGGCTAAAATATGTTAGAAATGTTCCCTTTGAAAAGTTGTTTTATCTGTGTTTATTTCTGCAGGGTTCTTCATCTTCGTCTTCCACTGCGCTTTCAAGGAAAATGTCCGCAGACAGTGGAGAACTCACCTCTGCTTTGGCACAATGCGACTAACTGAAAACACTGGTACGGGATTCTGCTCCTAATTCTGGAAGCAGACGTAACTTCTACTGTGTCTCACCATTTTTATGTATTTATTTTATAGCCAAAATACTAGTGTAGAGTAGAGAGGAGACCTAGTCACTCAGCACTGAGGTGTAGGAATAGCATGTGTTATTTTAGTTGCAAAGCAAATTTTTTATTTTGTTGTCACGACACCAGTGTTATTGTGGTTGTGGAATGTGTGTGCATGTGTGTGTGCGTGTGTGTGTGTGTGTTTTTGCAGTGTGGGTCAGTCAAAGAGCAGAGCAGTAGATGGTCTGATCATAGCAGTGTATTTTTTCTCCTTGCACATGTTTTGCAGAATGGAGTCTTTGGGCCACTTATAAAATGAAGGAGTCTCTTCATTTCATGCCAGCCGTCGACGTCCTTAGACCCACCTCTCGAAGCTCCTCCATTATTAGTGACATCACTAATGCCAGCGGTATGCATATAACAATCATAATTTACAATTAGCAAGGTATGAAATTAATCGTGTGTGTGTGTGTGTGTGTGTGTGTGTGTGTGATTTCCAACATGATAAACGTAATTCTTCTTATTTTTCTCCAGGCTCTTTATATGCAGACAGCGGGATCTCATTTGATTCCCATGGTGATGTTGTTCTAAATGAGATTCACAGACGTACTTTTTTACAGACATAAGCAGTTTACTGACTTTCAGCTAGACACCCTGACAGAGCTTCAGTATGTACAGTGGGCTACAATATGACGGATGCATGGCTGCAGAAAGTTAACCACCGATAAGTAGAGACACCACAGAGGCTGTAGGGGGCGATGTTGATGTGTCAACATCCCCAGAAGGCAGATCTTGTCAGAAGACTATAGTAAATGAAAGGAGCAAGAGAAGCATTTCATGACGGTGTTATAGAATGAATCATAATCCTGAACTAGCACCTCAACTTGTGGTGCATGCAAACTCCACAACCAGTAAAGGGAAATGGAGGTAACAACCTGATGACACGATTGAGCGGAGCTGTTGGCCGAAGAGAACGCTTGGCTTTCAGTTGGAGAGACTGCTATACATTCAGATGTATATTAACTATTCATCTGAAACCTGTTCCGTTTTAGCAGAAGCTAGCACTAATCATCACCTTGGGTCAATACGTTGCTATGTGAATAGACTATTACTATTCATTTGATGTTTTTACGAGACTTTATTCACTATAGAATTAGATATATTTGAATATCACCTTACAAGCCAGACACCTAATACCATACTTTGATCTACATGTCACCTCTGCTGTAATGTATTAGTGTTTTTGCCACATTTATTTGAAAATGCATTGCAACGTTTTATAGATGAATGGTTTTTCTGATATTTTCGTATATTCTAAAAAAAGAAACTACTGTAATAGTTTTTGCAACCTTTAGTTGCCTACTGTATTCATATTTATTGATATTGTATTAACTATATTTCAGATCCTGGAAAGTACTTGTAGATAATGTGTGCATTACAATCAAATTTCACTCATAAGGTTTCTGGTGGTGTTTCTAGCCTGACAGACTTTCAAAATAGATTAATTACACTTTAAAGTCTTTTTAAAGCTAAACTTGCAAAACCATCACTCTGTGGGCATAACCTGTTTGCCAGCTGGGCTGCTATTGACAAAATGAGATGGGAGGAGTCAGTTTCAAACTGATGGTCTGCCATTAGAAGTATTAAGTGCCCAATTCTGTCACTAGATGTCAGTGTAAGCCTAAACACATCTTAACATTGAACCTGTTTTTAAGCAAGGAAATGATGCTTTGCATCACTATAACATTCATGTCTATCAGCTGGGTAAAAGCTCAAATTAAGAGTAACCTATAATTGTGCTTTACTCAAGACCACCTAGAGCTAGATTTAATTGTTATGTTATGAATTGAGTAGAATATTAATTTCTTTAGCATTAGCATGACAAAGCTGCTTTTATGTATTGGATGTATGCTTTATTCTTTTAATAAAGTTACAGAAAGGTTTATCAAAATATTGTTTATTAATTTCTACATATTTACAGATAAAATAGTACATAAAATGCAAATTTTAGAAGATATTTAAAATAACCTCTGTAATAATATTCCTATAAGACCAGAAACCATGTGTAAAATGATGATGTTCTAACTGCCTTGATTGGACGTGAGGAATATAACTTGGCATAGCCATACATTAAACATGCCATTTTGAGAAAATAGCTGTTAAAGATTAGTTAACGCAATAACAACACACTTACTGTAGCATAACAATGGCTGTTTATGGTGAATCCGGTAGAATCATCTATCATTTGAATGCATGTTTTTTGGACACAAGGTTAGCTAGCCCATAATGATTCAAGATTTATTGTAGTACTGTAATAATAGTTCTAAAAATGTACATATTGAAGAAAAATCCAGTGGTGATTCTGGCCTTAAAGTAATTTATGAGTATATGCCCCTGGTGAGGTTTAGACACAGAACCCAGATTATCCTGTGTCTGTGTGTTGATATCTAGAGTATGTGTGCGTGTGTGGCCTGGGCTTGTTACCAGGGACCTTCTCACCTTTTCAAGCATGCCTTGAAACCTGCTGAGTATGATGTCAATGGCGTCTAATGCCAGTCAAGCCCTACATTCAGAACACTACATTACTACTGTAGCTCTATAAGAGTGTATTAACTGCTCTATGGTAGGATTTTACAGTTGAACAAGAGCTAGTTAAAAAGACGACAAGATTTTGTAAATGCACAAGCCAAAAACAGCCCCTCCTCCTCTACTCCCTCCCTCTGGAGCTCATTTGTCTGCCATTGCGAAGCACCATTGACAAGCCTGTAGCTATGTGTGTCATGTGATTGACAGACCAAGTAGATTTCACCAGACCAATCAAGGCACCATCAAAACTAAATGGACTTATACTGTATAGAGGCAGGCGTTATAAACCCGAACAGATATTCTCACATTTCACTCACTGATAGCTGTGGCATTTCCAAGAAGTCAGACTAAATGTATATATAGCTCTTTAATCTCATACAGCACCTTTGACTTCCACCTTTTCTGTCTGTCTTGCTTTTGGTTTCTGAGCTCATAATGTAATGTGGTTGATCCACAGGGAGCCAATGCACTCAATAAGAGACGGGCATCACATCAGGCGTGCCTCTCCTGGTTAGCTGTGCATGAAATTATGCATACATTCAACACACAAGATGCTCTTAACTTATAAATAAAAAATAAATAAATAGTTATATTAGAACAGTTAAGTCACCATGTATATAGTATCTGCTCCAGTACATGTTGATGTAATAATGTAGTAGTAATAATAATGCATATTAACAATGTAATCCTTCCATCGTCACTAGGAGAAAATGCTGTGCTTAAAATGCTATGCGTTTGCTCGTTTTATCAGAACAGCAAAGTGCTGATGATCAGTTCTTCCCTGGTCTTCACCATCGATCTGAAGGCTCCCAGTGGAACATTTAATGAAGCCCTTTTCATTCTGCTTACATCAGGGAGTTCAGTAATATTAAATTAGCCATGATGCTTGTTCTTGAAGAAATAGCATACACGTATTGTCCCCCCTCCCCACAATAGCTGTAGGACATTATAAAATATGTATTATTTAATATAGTATTTTTATCAGAAAATATTAACCTGCAGTAATATATATACTATACTATATATAATAGACAAAATAATTGGCTTCAGAGCAGGCAATTTATAGTTTGGTCAGCAGTTAGCTTGTGTAGTCTTGTTGGTGACATAAAGGTGCTATCAAGCTGTATAAAAGCTCAAAGTGGTTCTATAAAGATTCACTTAATGGTTATTACCTTTAAAGTGTCTGCAAAGACCATTGTTACATTTCTCCAGGTGCAACTTGTCTAAGGTTTTTATATCATTATAACAAAGTGCTGTTCTCTTAGGCAAACATTAATCTTATGAAGGATAAAAGGCAACATATTCAGGGGAAGGTTATTTGAAAAGGCCTTAGCAAAGTTATTTGAGAATTCCAACCATCCTTGTGGTGGTCCTTGAGCCTCCTCAAAAGCTTTATACTTAAGATAATGGTATTTCTGGATATTATATGGCTATACTGTAAATGTGCAGATTTATAGAAAACCCACTAGATACATCTTCGATTCAGCAGTACATTTTGGCAAGTCAAATTCGGTTATCTTTTTTCATCTGAGGACAATTGTGAAACTAATCCTTCCTCTCTCTTAAAGGCTACACGATATTTTAAACAAATCACACTCTCGCTATGTGTGTTGTAATCCAAGCTCTTCTCTTCTTTGTTTATATAGCCCGGCCATGTGTGCATTTTAGTGCCCTGTGTGTGTGCGTGCGTGTGCATGTGTGTGTGTATGTGTGTGTGTGTGTGCGTGCGTGCGTCACAAAGCATTTGTTTGAGAGATACTGGTGCTCTAACATGACAATCAATGGCAGAAAGTCATATAGGACCACTTTAAGAATATGGAATCTACAGTTTCTCATATCTCCGTATGCTTCATAATACTTCCAGGTTCCTTATAGTCTTTCCTCTTATATTATCTGTTCTGTCTCAGATGAATTAGGGTGATTGTACTTTTCTGTTGTGGCCTCTATTCCATAGAGTAATCGTTTAATGGGTTTTAGGTCAACCCTCACCCCCGATAAATCATTATTCTTGCAGGAAACGTATGCTTAAATGTCATTCATTATGTAGAAAGCGTGTTGATATTTGAACAAAAACAGCTCTCCCTTCAATGTCAGTGCTCTCTCAGAAGCTCCTCCCCACATTGGAAAAACATTGCATAGCCTACAATATTTTTGGGTGGTCTGCACCACTTTGTTTGTCTTCTTATTTACAGGGCTGTGTAGAAACACACACAGACAGTGACATATTTGCTGAATTTACCAAAAAGTGTTTTCTTACAATAACTGACTACACCATTGTGTGTTTTATATTTCAGTTTATTCTAGTGCTGCATGTTTAGTGTTTTATTGATTTTTTTTAATTATGTTGTACATAATTTTGTACAGCATATACAGTAGACCTCTTTGTTGTTAACTATTATGTAGATCATTTTGTACAACTTTGGTAAACATTGGTTATTTTATGTGCTTTACAAAAAATGTTCAATTCAAGTATGATCTATACTAAAATACCTAAAAAAGAATGAACCAAATGCAGTATATTTAAATTATGCAATACAGTGAACTAAAATGTAAATATTTTGACCAACATTAATAAATATAGCACTGGCTAATACAGTATTTTATGTATAATACAGAATATCCCAGTTGTTTTTTAATCCAGTTTGTTGCCCCCAATGGAGGGAGGGTTCCTTGATCAAAGTAATTGAGAAACAAATTATTTCCAAGCATATTTGCCAATGGCAGCTTCATGGGCTGGATAAGGCGGGCATAATTGAAATCAACAGATGGTTTAATAATGATAAATTATGACACTTTCAGGACAGCACCACCATATGTGACTGTCTGCACCTGACCAGCAGTGGAAACACTTAAATAATGTTGAAATCTGGAAAGAATGTATAATTAGCTAATCTCATGCTGGATAAAATATTTAATTTTAAAACAGAAATGAAGAACTGATGTTGATAATAGTGGCAGGCATGAGCATTTGTTCCACCGCAGTTACTATGCAGTATCCCACAATACATTGGTGCTGAGTCCCTGAAGCTTTCAGCTTCATGGTTTAGCCTGGCTGTTAATGTCACGGTCTGCCGTCCACCCCAGTGTCGGGTTTTGTCCATTTTTCTGTGTTTTCCATTCTCCCAAGTCCATGTTAGAGTACTTGCCTAGGTGATTGTCTCGGTCATTTCTGCCTGCGCCCAGCTGTCTCCCCAGTCTGTGTGTATTTAGTCTGTGTGTTGTCCTTTGTTTGTTGCTGGTTCTGTTGTGTGTTTACCTCACTATTGTGTGTATACCTCTCTGTTGTGTGTCTACCTCTGTTATCTGTCTATTTCTTTGCCAGTCCCTGGGTTTCGTCTTTGTCTCGTGAACTTGTTACTGGTTTGCCATTGGGTCAACCTTCTGCCTGTCCCTGAACTGTGACCTCGCCTGCTTTAATATGTCATGTCTGCACTTGGGTTCATCAGCCCCACGCCGTAACAGTAAATGGACAATCACATTCACAAAATAATTATTCTAGTGGTTTTCTGCAGGTTATTACTTACATTGTTCAGTCTGAAAAGCAGCCTTTTTTATGTTTTCTGTCACATCTGTCACAATTAATTCACTGAGAATATTTATGACGCCACCAGGTAATTACTTGTGGATTACAGGACTATTTTTGTACAGTGGTTTGACTTTTATGTAATTAAATAAAATATTGAAATTGGTCCATACAGTAGCTCATTACTCTCCATGCACATGCAGTATACCTACTTATTTTTTACTATTTTAAATTCTGTAAACATGAAATAAATAAAATAGGCTAATATATTACACATACACTACAAATATAGGCCTACTTCCGCTAAATGTATAATTTTTTTAATAATTTGTTTTAATATATCACCCTGTTGCATATACTGTGTGTGTGTGTGTGTGTGTGTGTGTGTCCTGAATGATACATTAGATCACAGACCAGCTGCTCCTTAAGGGCAGTAATGACCTAATCTCTGATTTTATAGTGGCATGTTTGTTTGGCTGTCAAAGTCTGCATTAGCAGCTCATTTAAATATATCCCAATAGATCAACCAAGGGCCTGGTTCACTTGTTTATATTCTAGTAAACCACGTTTTTAATGTGTAATTTCGAGGACCCCCTGAAAAATTAGATGCTGCATCTCAAGGGGCTATCCCCTTAAAATGGATATATACATGCTAAAATTCTAATAACGCTGCTGGTATAGATTATTTTTAAATTTCTCTCAAACAAATTGGTAAAAACAAAATCTTAAAAAAGATCAAATATCATATCAGTATACAGTATAAATTTGGAAGTCATGATATTAAAACAATTCACAAAGCACAGTGATTCACAATGCATTTGGCAGTTCATCCTACATCATACACCTCAGCTGAGGCTGGAGGGGGCCTCGTTTTTCCTGTTTTCCCAAGTGGACACCGTCACTGTTTTCGTATGTTAATCTGTGAAGATACATTAGAGTTTGTGCAATCCTGGGTGATTGTAGGGGGTCGAAGCCCTTTCATTTCACTAACCTTTTTCACCTGTTTATGTTGAGGAGATAAGGTAAGAAGTTTGTCTTTTGTTTATTCTTCTTTTTGGGTTAGGTTGGACACAGGTTTGGTCTCAGTTATTTATGTTTGTTGTTTTGGCTGTGCTTCCCCTGACGCGCGCACACACACACACGCGCACACACGCACACACACACACACACACACACACGCACGCACTATAAACTACATCAAGAGCTAATTAGGCTAAGCGTATAGGATTTATACCATAAACAAATCAGCCTTCAACAACATGCCCGTGCATATTTAAACCTCACTTCAGGAGACATTTGAATCCTGCCCCTTCAGAATTACATAAATTACAGGATATATTGTATGGCTGAAAGGCAATAGTACTATATCATTCTGTTAGATCTTTGTATCATGATAAAATGTGGATTATAAATGTTTAATACAGAAGGCATCTTGTTTTCTCTTTTACTTCTCTCTGCTAATTTAACAGATTGATTTTGGTCGTTGCACGGCAGGGAAGGTGTTGTTGAGGATATTCTACTCTGTGACTAGAATTATTGTATCCTGTTTGTGGTGTTTGGCATTTTATCAGCTCAGACAAACCAACAACAAAGGCTGTGTAAAACCTTGTCCCACAGAAACATTGCTTGTTTGCTTGTACTATACATACTGGGAAGTTACGTTCAATTGACTGCATGTCTTTAAGATTCTTCTATCATAAGTGTCCAATTATAACTATTTAGTTGTGAAGGACAAACATTTTCCCAGTCAGCATGGTTCTATATGTAGACATTGCCATTGGTTCAAACTTAATTAGGCTAAGCTCTAGAAAGTGGGTTGTTTATTGGGGGTCTGAATTTCAAGATAAAGCTATGTTACTTTAAAATAGTTTCTAATTTTACCTTGAAAATGTATCGGAAAATATGTGTTTAATGTCCAAAGGGGAAGAGAATGGTATTTGATAACTTCTGTAGGGATTTTCCAATATCCTCTGGAAATTAGATTTAAGTCTTCTAAAAACCACCTTCACAATAATGCAACTCCAGATAGGGAGAACAGATTTATCCTCTGTGTAACACTATAAAATGCTTGATACACTTAGCTACTTAATCAGGTTGTGATGCTTTCAGCTTTGCATTTCTGTCTTAGCCTGCATGCACTTCGGAAGAGCTCAGTATCGGGGATTGCTTCACTCTTTTGGTTGCGATTCTGCGACAATACAACTTCAAGCATCTATCAACAGAACTGTGATATTTATACACATTAGAGAAAATGGTTTAGTGTTTTGGAACTGATTCATAACCTTAGGAGAGGCCAGACATGATGTTTGGAAAGAAGGTCAGATGTGAGGAAGTATGTTGTTAAACATTAAAACATGGTAAAAATCTGTCTGTTGAGGTTAGTCGTAGATCTAGTTTGACTGTACATGATGCGCCATGGTCTTGTAATCTGTGAAAAACTAAATTAGGTAACACTTTAAATTAACACCGGTAAGTACTGGTACGTACTGGGTAACAAAAAGTGCAGGGTATGATTCCATTTTTTTTGGTAATTACTCTGTATTTCACCAATATTTTACAAATAACATACCTAGAATTACAATGTCAAAATCCCTGTACTTCTAACTTAAGTATAGATTACTT
>JAODUK010000062.1:0-14105 GCA_027564635.1 Typhlichthys eigenmanni | reverse complement strand
ATATATATACACACATATACATACATACATATACACATATATATATATATATATATATATATATATATATATATATAATTTTACTATATAATATCAGTCTCAACCATGACCAGTTGAGACCCTGCCCCACTGTATAACCAGATTATAGCTGACTATCAACTGTCACTGCCCTTCTTATCTTGTAGATACCTTGAGTACACTTTGGAACCAGAGATGATACGGAAAATGGATGCAGTGTCCACTATTATCGACATTGCCAAGAACAAGGCGGGGCAGGCTCTGGCTTGGAACTTCATCCGAGCACACTGGAAATACATAACAGAAGAGTAAGATTTTGTTTCTTGAACGACATGAATGACAGCTCTTGCTAGCTATGTGAGACTAATATGATTCTCGTAAACTTCAATTTAATTTTGCCACCAGTTTCAGCACCCCCACCCTCACCCATTCAGAACACACATCCTGGAATTGAGCAGGCCAATCACAGCCGTGTATCTAATAGGAGACGGGTTTGTTACAATGATTGTACAGAGGAGCGCAGTTGAGGAATGTTCATAAACTGTGTTTCATTGCTGTGATTGGTTGTAGGCTTATCCAATTGTGTCTAGAAGCATTTTGGTTTGCGCCTGTTGAGAACGTCCCTTAGAATTGGAAATTTAGCTGAGATTCCACACTTGCGAATTAGTCTGGTAATGCCAGGCTAAAATGTTGCATCTAGATCTCAATGGACCTCTTGCAGCTTAAAGGTTTGAGTTGACCCAACATTTTAAAAGGGACGTACACCTCGATTTGTGGTGGAATTGAGGTTTAAACCACGATGTTATGAAGCCTTGTACTAGAACCTACTACATATCTTCCTACAGAGCTTGTATTGGCTCATTCCATATTCTACCCATCCCATACACTTTCATGCGTCATTGTTGCTAAAATATGAACAATGAGCTGCAGTGAAATATTTGAGTTCTCATACCGCACTGTGATCATAATGGAGGCGTGTATATTTATAGACAACACTGCATGGCCTCTTGTGCAACAAAACGGCATGACAACAAACATATAATCCTGCTGTCATTCTTTTGCTGTATGCAGGCTACTTGTTCAGCTGGCACAGTGTGAGCTGTTTTCTAGAAACCCTTGCACATACTGTTCCCCAGAGTTGTTGTTTCAGACTAACCAGGGTCGTTCCCCAGAATACAACCGCTGAGTTGTTATCTTGAACGAGTGTTTAAGAGGGAATTCTCTGGGTAACCCTAATTGGCACTTTTTGAGTTTTGACACAGCAAACTGTGATAGATGCTGGCATATGACAGTGCAGGGTGTGTGTTTTAATATGCCTAAGCAGAATTCAAGCAACAAACAGCAAGCAAATGACGCTGACAATAAAAATGCATTTACTGATTGTTGGAAATTCAGATTACTTTTACAGGAAGGCCTATAATTAACTTACAGTGGTAACTTGACTAAATCAACAGCCATAAAATATCAGTATATTATAAACCGTGTTTTTGAACAGTGTCATCAGGTACAAAGTTCTCATAAACATGGTTCTTATCGTTGGCTGTTTGTGTTGTTACCAGGAAGATAAATTGGTCTGTGGTTGTGAGGTCATGTGACATGTCACTTTGGTTGAACCGTCCTAAGCACATGACATTACATTTTACTTTAGACATTTATAATATGGTCCGATGATCCAATTGTCTATGGCAATATCAATTATTTTGTAAAAAGAAATGGCATTACATACAACAGGTATTTGTCAAGGGGAATATTGTCATAATCATCCTTTCTGTGCTTGGGTTCAATGCTCCCTTCCTGAATCATTGCCTTGATGTGGCGGAAAGGCTTGAGAGGCCTAATAATCCTCAGAGCCATGTCGTTGGGAGCATTATGCTCCTGGTATGGTCTCCCAATGTGAATTGGTCTGGGGATAAGGTCCAGACGAACACAAATCTAAATCCAAATCCAAATATCTTCTATGGTGGTAACAATTAATATTCTGTTTACCCTGCCTGAAACAGGGTCACCAGGACCTGCCCCTAAAGCCAGGCCTGGGTTGAAGGTCGTCTGGTGAAAGTTGAAGGTCGCTTGGTGGCTGGGCAGCAAGGTTGGAAAGAAATTGATTACAAAAGAACAGTAACTGTAATACATTACAGTTAATAGCTAAAATTTAATTTTATTAGGATTATTAGGTTTTTTTGTTTTAATACAATTATTACTTCTAGGACTACTCAAATTTTAAAGGGAAGTTTGTAGAAGATAACTGCAAAAAACAATCGGCTGTTCTCTTATTAATCTTTCATTAACATCAACCAATAATTGAAATGAAGTCTTACATTAATCTGATCCCGAGCAACATAAACGTTGACAAAATTAGAAAGATTTGGCTCTGGCATCGCAGTAAAGTGCTATGGATGGCATTTCAAAGAACAATGTTTAGACACGGAGCAGACTAAAAATACAGATAATAGGTAATCCACAAATGAAGTTACTGATTATCATTTTATTCTGGTAACTAGTAACTGTAAGGGATTACCGGAGACCTCCCGGCAGACCCAGGACACGCTAGTGGGATTGTATCTCCCAGCTGGCCTGGGAGCGGATAGGGATCCCCAGGGAGGAGTTGCTGGATGGGATAGCATAGCTATGATGACCCCGTTGCCACCACAACCCTAATGGATAAGAGGTCAAGACAATGGATGGATGGATGGTTAAATGCTGGTTATGCAATAATTTGCTTGGAACCAACATTTTGATTTGTTTGCCCCCTGTTCCGTTTACTGTACAGCGCATGTACAGTTTATAATTTAATAATCGAATCACTTGTGTGAATACATGCTTTCTCCCCTCAGGCTAGGAGGAGGATTGAAGACTATTTATGAACTTGTTGAAGGAGTGACAGAGAGATTCTCAACACACTATGAACTCCATGAGGTAATGAATTCCTAAGAGATTATGTTATTAAAAATGAATAGTGAATCAAGCAAAAACAAAACACTACCACCCATAAGTCACTGATAAAAATCTATTTTAACAACTGAACAGTTTCTGCCTATTACAGTATACTGTACCTGTATTTATGGAAGTTTTACTCACATCTATGGACATTATACTCACAACAATAAGTACTAATTGATAATTTGTACTTATCTTAAAATATATAATTCAATTCGATTGTACTGTATGTGTGCGTGCGCGCATGTGTGTGTGCGTGTGTGTGTGTGTTGACAGCTTAAACAATTCCAGATGGAGCATGAGGAAGATCTTGGGACTCTAGATGGATGTATAGAGAGAACTGAAGCCAACATCCAGTGGGTCCAGGAGAACAAGAAGACAGTATTACAATGGTTCACAAATGAAAAGAACAAATACTAGTCTAGTCTAGGAATTAATATTATCTGCAGCACTTTTTTTTTTGGGGTGGGGGGGGTGAGGGGGTTGCCTGGTTCAGTCATGAGCTTTGAGCTTCAGAGAATGTGATCTGTGATTGTTTCCCTCACCAGGTAACTCACCTTGCCTAACAGAATATATACAAATCAAGAGAGACGGCTAATCAGTTATAGAGTTGACTGATTTATCAGTATTGACTCACATCACTTCTGTGAGGACAGAAAGTGAAAACTAAGTGTAGAATTGCACTCTCAAATGTAATTATATTTGACTTTTAAATAGACATATCATAGTGCAATTACATATAGTAAACTATTTTACCAATGTATGTATATATATATGCTCTTATGTTTGAACATTATAAACCAATCAAATCACATTTAGATATGCCAGTTCTCAAAATACATTAGATGGCAGGTAGAAAACATAGTGTAAAATGTGTAATAGGTCTGTATGTGATAATCAGATACAGTAGATAAAGGATGTTCATTGCTTTCATAATAAAACATAAAAATTGTGATTCTTTAATTTCTATAATTGCTTAACATATTAAAAGAGAATAAAATGCATACAATTCTGTATATAAATGTATGGCATTGTCTCATAGTACATAGTAGAAAGCCTCTAATTCACGATTACAATGTTCCTCTTCCATATGGTGTGGATATGTGCAGGCATTATGAGCGAACAGGACTAAATACGAAAATCAGTTTGCCATATATTGCATAGATAGATTAAAATGTGTGGATAATTATTGCCATCAACTAGAAACAATTAAAATGTCTATTTTAATAGCTGTTAGACATACACATGTACAAGGTTTGTGCTAGAATGGAGATTGGAATGCAACCAATGAATCCCAAATGGGTACGGTACTTAGAATATCAACTTGTGTTATTAACTTATTTGGAAACCTTAATACGTTGTAAGACATGCATGTGTACAGGAATAAGTTCACTTTTACAGAAGTGCGATCCTGTACATTTCCGGATTATAAAATGTGGTAACTCTCTTGACTGAGCAAACCCTTGAAGCAGACAATTCTCCTGTGATTCAAGCCTTATTTTATTTCACCAGCAGACCGGAACAAAGACAATACTTCAGATCCATAGAGGGATGTGTGTGTAGTCCAATGTCATAATCAATCATTCTGGAAGACCAAGAAACAAAAATAAAAATGTAAAATTATTATACATAGCAGTTGAGTACACAGCAATATTCCCTACTCATCTACGATGTCTGTAAGAACTAGATAATCCTTATTTTAACTTGTATGCAAATATCTTTCCATGTGGTTCTCTTTCCAGTGTTATAAATTAAATGTCGAAGTTCGACATTTTTTTTTTAAATAATATATTTTTTGTTTTTTATATATTTTAATATTTTAATGCAGGACCTACACTGAATGCAGTTGGTGCCAAAGCAATGACAAATAATGCAGTTTAGCCCACATATGCTGTTGTGCTCACTGTGTGCGTGTGGAGAGTTAACTATCACTATCACTAACTATTGACTGATAAATGTACATGCTAAACTTCCCCCTAACATTTAACATGCAGTAAATGCCCTTGTTATGATCCATGCGCAACGACAACTTCTGCACTTCTCTTTTAATATTCTTCCCTTGCCCCATACCATTTGCACCTGTTGTATGATCTGTAGTGCCTCAACTGCACCCAAATGACAATAGACTGTACAAAACTTGTATTTATAGACTAGATACTATTTTTGGACTCTGTTCTATGTGTAACTGTGTTCTATGTGTAACTGTGTTCTATGTGTAACTGTATGTCTTCATATCCTGCACATTTGTGCTTTGTATTGGCCAGGTCGCCGTTGTAAATGAGAATTTGTTCTCAATCGGCCTACCTGGTTAAATAAAGGTTAAATACAAAAGAAAAAAAAGGATTTTTTAGATTCTATTTTATTATATTACAAAAATATTATTGTGCTCTCGAGGTTCAGTTAGCTTCTGCCCAGAAACTGTAACAAATGTTGTTTTTACAACAACAAAGAAATTCTGTACATTTCAGAGCATGCACTTTATTTACTTGACTAAAGCAGTTGAATCAATACTTTTACAATTACCAGTCTTTTTCTTTTTTTTTTAAACAAGCTATATACTGTATGTATTCCATTATAATGTAAAGTCGGGAGCTATAGGCGAGCTTCAAACCCGTTCTTCAGAAAACCTACAGGTGACGTCATGTAAGATTTTTCCATTTATTTATACAATCTATGGGGTAGACAGGCTGCATTCATTTTCCAATTAAGGTCAGGCATGCACCTTTAACAATACTAAAAATATTTCATGAGATATTGGGAGGGATTGGGAAATAAGCTCAATGCAGAGTCAACACCGGGTCTTCTGGGGCACAGGCATGTGCCACAGCTCCACCCAGGCCAGGCATGCATCTTTGACAGTGCTTAAAAGCTCTTCTTACCCATTCATCATCCTCTGCTTCATCCCCTTGCCCTCCAGACACACAGGAGCTGTTTGCCTCCGCTTTGTTGGCCATAATCTTATCGGTCCACGAGGCCCCAGCGTTTTCATCCCCGGCGAAGTTACACTTGGTCACTGTGCCACCATCCAGTTTAGCTAGAGAATCTTGATGCACAGCAAAATGCCATAATAAGCATCTTATTATTTTGACTAGGTATATTGCATGTCAGTGTCTTAAGCTGTTTGCTTCATCAATACTGTAGCTTGAGCAGTTTTTGTGAAATAGGTTTCAGGACAGGATGATTTGACTAATAACTGATGTAAAGGTAGCTAGCTGCCTGTGCTCTCTGCATTCTGAAAACATAATCCAATGCTGATTCCTTAAATAGGAAAACAAACAAAGTAATGCGGACCACAGCAATATCCTAGCCTTCCATTTCCAATGTGTGGGGCAGAGCTTCTGAGGGAGCACCATATGGCTTTGAAGGTGTACTCTTATTTGCGCCCCCTACGGGCAGGAGTTGGTGCCACATGCTAAAATCACGTGCTGGAACATCAGGCAACCTCACCTCAAGATTTAAAAAGAAATTCTGCTTTTACTTAAACATCTCTAATTTAACCAAGCCAGGTAACCAAGACTACTGGTGCAAACTCAGTAGGCCGCTTTGCATCTGCTTGACAATTTTGATTACCTGAAAAAGACTTTGACTCTTTGATGAACAAGTTTGAAAACATTACTATTAATAAACATAACACAAATAGTAAGGACATTTGTGTTTGGTAGATTGTTTCTTTGATTATTTCTTGGCAATATATCATATACCATTGGAAAGCCTTATTTCCTTAAAATAGTGCCACATCTGTAAGGAACATGCATTTGTGGGATGAGCAGCACCTGAGTATATGGGTTGCGCCCATGAAAAATGCAAAACAGCTTAATTTGCTGTTGACTATTATTTGCTGTTGTTTTGTTGAGTGAAGTCTGAAGAAACAAGACATATTCATTTAACAAACAGGAGCATCAGTAGTGTGTGAAAGAACCACACAACAGCCTGGCACCTCCTCCTCATGCTGGTCACCATGGTCACACACTGCTGTGGGATGGCATCCCATTCTTCAAGCAGCATTTGTCGCAAGTCAGCCAACGTGGTTGTGTTGGCCACTCCGGCACGAACAGCACGCCCAATCTTAATCCACAAGTGTTCACAAATGTCCTTACTTATCGTGCGTGGTTTATATTTGTTTTGTATGGTGGCTGCTTAATTATGCTACACCCGAGGATCACAGACATCGGGCTTGATGCGGGTGGCTGACTGAAACAATCAACAAACAACAAGATACGTTTAATCTCCACACTGTTTGCGATGCTAAAATGTGAATTTCTCTTTACGGGATGTAAAGGATACAGTGTGTTGTGCGTGTAAGCTTGTTTGGCAAGCCGTCAAAACCAACGGATCAACAGCTGATGGTGGGAAAACTTACGAATGAAAGGTCCGTTTCCTGTAGTCTTCAGGCGCACATCCTGTCCCGTTTCGACCTCCGTCTTGTCCATGTCTGCCTCAGAGTACCAGAAGGCAAGCGCTCCGTCCGGTCTGTACCGATCGGTGATCTTCACCAACTCCGCCTTGTTCACTATGGCGGCCAGCTGATCCTCAGACAGGCGGTCTGACTCTCCTTTAGCCTCCACCTCTGCATGGGAGATGCGTTTGGTAAGCACCGCAGTGGGACACTGCATGCTGCCCATTCTAATAGCAACCAGCTGATTGCTTACGCTACGTCAGGAGGCCCAAGTGCATAGTTTACAGTGCGTTGTGTGTGCGGTTGTAGGGGGAGGGGTAGAGAATAGGGCGAGCCGAGGGCAGCTGCCGGGGTAGTATGCCTACGCCAGGAGAGATTCTAGGATCTGACAGCCCTAATGAGAATGTGACATACAGGGCCTGCTACATCACTAATTTCACTTTATAACAATGAATAGAATAATCTTTCTATACCGGAGCTGCGTTCAGAATTGGCAAACATAGCGAAAGTTTGCATATTCAAAAAGGTTTTCCTTGTGCATTGAGTTTACTGCGTACATTTGCACAAAGGGTAACTAATCTAATATTTTTGGAATGTTTACACAAATCATTCAAATGTCAATTCTGATCGCACTTCTGTATTATACAAGACAAGTTTGCAAAATATTACATTAGAGGGCTTAACATTTTACAACAAAAAAAGATTTAATTATATATATATATATATATATATATATAAATAATATACAATTATTTGTTAGACTATAATTATATTTTTGAAGTGCTCTATAATACCTGTTAGTGCACTAGTCACTATGAATAAAAATGTCTGAGAAATTACTTAATTGTTGCAAATTGTAATTGTTGACACAAAACTAATTAATTGTTTTTAACAAAGAAACAATTCTAATATTCGACATGGGGAATATTTCACTAGTTCAAGCGTGTTATTTTAAAGAGAGACTTTTCCCTTTCTTTTTTTTTTAACCATACAATAATCAATTTCTTCTGTAAATTAGGAGTTGAAATCTCTGTGCAGCTGCACAACACACGTCCTATACCTCACTCCGAACCCCAGGTATGCAGATGTGAAGATATGATTTGACTCACACAAAAAAAAAAGGTCTATGTTGCAGAAATGTCTCAGCAAAACTACAAACTATAGATTTACCACTTGATGTAAAATATTTGAGCAGGACTAACATCCTGTGTAAAGAAAAACATAAACGAGAAACGGCCACTGGTGAGATGAGACTGAATGGTATCAACTCACTGAAGGATGACATGAGATAGCCAGTATTGACCTTCCTGGTGTCGCTGAAGTTTGGCTCAAGCTCCTTCCCGCTGGCATCAAATCGTCTCTGATGTATACGACTGGGTTTGATGTACAGCACATAAAAACGAACCTGCAGCCAGCAGAATCATTTGTAATGGTTTCATCGAGATTATCGTAAAAAAAGTAAAATGCATGTAATATTTTGTTGTAGAGACAAACTGGCCAACTTCAAGCACATGCAGCTAATCATATACATTAAAAGTGCAAGAGTATGTCAAAATATAAATTTGATTTGTATTATTTTAAGAAATTTTATTGTATTTGTATTATTTAAATAATAATCAAAGCCTTCACAATACAGCTGGTGGCAAAATGACAAAAATATTATTTCCATTGAAGCTTACTTCACAAGTTCATGTTTATTGACAAATAGTATATAGGTAATAAGATCAATAAATAACGCAATAGGTTATATAATGTACGTACAGCATGGCCTAATGCTCTATCTACAATATTATCTAGAAGGGAGTTATGCCAAAGTCCTTAAGAAAGTAGCCTATTAGCAAGTCTTTGGTCTGATCAGGCATACCTTCTGGTTGTTGACGTCAGTAATGACATGTCGAGAAACATCCACCAGCTTTCCTTCCAGAAGAACTCCTGGGCCACTAAGAAAAAGTGGAGAGGGGTATCTCTGTACCGTAGGCTACTTGCATTTTTTAAGTAACTTAACATTTGTGTTTCCAATCTGCTTGCACTTAAACTACATGTAGCTCAAATGAAATCCCAACAATAATCTCCATCCCTGTTCAATCAGAAAAAATCTTACAGGCTACCTACCTGTCAAACGACGATGTAGACCACGTGTGGGTTATTTTCTCATTGTGTACGGGCTTATTTTGTAAACATGTATTATGATAAATTCGGCTCATTCTTTAAACTTTTCAGGAGATTTTTCAGACTTCCTGTTCCTCATAAAGTGCGCTTGTTTTGCCCTTCGCTGCGTGCCTACAGCTGCGCCAATGAAAACTGCATAACAGTAACATGACAATATTCTATGGACAGATATATGTCTGTTAGACACATCCATCTGGGAAGCCGTCCATCGAAACAGTTTTAAAAAGCTCAGGCGCTTTCAAAAAATACTTGGCAGGTGATTGGACGAACCTGACCATGCTGAGCCTGTTGTTATTCACTTGCATTAGAAAAGTCAGGAGAAGAGTGAAAATACTAGTGTATTCTGGAAAATATGAAATTATAAAAATAACATTGTCTGGCACCACTCCACCCTATAGACTCAAGCCCTGTTTCGAGTTAGACAGGTAAAAATAATAATGTTAAACATAAAATGAGCTTAGACTGTATTTAATTATGCAAGGCACATGGCAAAAATAACACTGTTCCAACGTCTCCTGTCTATGGAGAGGCTGCTTACATTTCGTAGATTTCGTTTCAACAAGGGGGGGGCATACATATAAAGCAGGGGGTCTGGGGTCCTCCCCCAGAACATTTTGAGAATCAAACACTTATTTTCCTGCATTCTGGTGAATTCTTATGGAAGAATTCGTGCCTTTTCAAAACATCTGTGTTTTGGGATGAGCTACTGTAGGCTAAACTGACTTAAAACAATATTAGTCTACTACACATTTTGGACATAACCTAATAAAACTACTACTGGAGAACGAAACTTTGTTGAAGTCAAAATCACGGAACTGTCTGCTTGGTCTAGCACTCCGTCAGCATCTAACGTTTTCTCCCGCTAACATTCTCCCCCGTCTCCTTGCGTGTATCTGGCAGGGCTTGTAGCGGTTGAAGGTTGCAAGCATTGCGTCAATGCCATATGGCGGCGTAAGGTCGTGTGGATGGGGAGCACAATGTGCGCATTAAAATATCCAGCATGGACATAACAGTGAACCAATATTGTATAGGCCTATTCTAGGTTACGGCTACACTATCAAGCGGTTCAATGAGCGGTTCATATTCATAATGCGCTACTACTCCGATGTCGTCGGCTGGCCCCAGTGCGTCTTTCATGTTTTTATGGGGGGGGAAATACACTTCTAAACATTTAGGGGGACACGGCCCCTGCATGCCACCCTGCTTATGGGGTAAATGTAAAAACAACACTATTTGCTTTTGCTTGATTGCTAAACTATAACAATTCAGAATAATTTATATAATAAGAATTAATAATGTGACACTTTTTCTGTTGCCTTAAACTGAGCCAGTCTGAAGATTATGTTCATTTGGGTTGTAGAAAACCTTTGCTGAAAGTTGTAATGTCAGTTGGTCAGAGAACATTCTGGCCGCTTTAGTTCTAACTGGGAAGTTTGACAAGACTGTGTGCTGTCCATGCTATTTAGCGTGGGTTGCTAGGCTCCATCCGGATCTAGACAACAAAACCTGGTTCTTGGAGAGTTCCCATGCACGCAGATGTGGGTTGCAATGTGGATTGTATTTGTCAGAAGAGCCAACACATATTGTTCTGGTCTGGCTACGAAGTGCACACCTGCAATGGGGCTATCCATCTTCTAACATTACGAGAGAGCCTTTAGACAGAAAGACAGAGGGCAAGGGTTCGAGGTTAGACTTTATTACAATGACAATGATTAATGGTAGTAACAGGCATGTTCTATTTTAATACAGTTATCATGTGAAAATGAATGGAAATCGAGGATGCTGCATCATGACATTTGAAATCTAGCAAGTTACAGGCAAATAAAAGGGATTCTGATTGTGAACTTTACCATGTGAGATAAGTTATCCACTTCATTCCTGGAGTCTTCTGTAGAAGTGCTCTTCATGCCTTGGAAAATAAGAAGTTAATATCTCATAAGAATATCAGCCTATACTGTAGGCTACCACCATTCTGCGAAACTTTTAAATATTTAAAATATTTTCTTTAGAATTAGAATGTGGATATGTTTTTACCCAAACGGACCGTCAATTAGAGTGTGATTCAAAAGTATGCTTTTAGATATTGTAAGGATGCTTACAGGTGCTTCATGATTGGCCCTAAATTCACGACCTGTCAACTTGGAGTCAAGCACTCCACAGACCACAGGGATGATATTATTGCAAGTATATATTAGCACTAATGTGGTTAGACCACAAGGACCAACATGTTGATAAAACTTGTATAGAAAGCTGTTAAAAAGTTACATTCTTCCACCTCAATCTGATTTATAATCTCCCCTACGGGTATAAAGAAGTTAAATGTTATGTTTGTATCTACTTCCTTTACTCGTCATTGTATATTGTTCATTTAAGCATAACTCAACTTGTGTAGCCTGACACCTCCAATGGGAATCTCCCCACCCCTCCCTTCCTCCCACGTGTGACCCTTACAGTGGGAGTACCGGCCTAGGTGGATGCTCAGCCAGATGTTTCGCCGCTGACCCCAGGCCCCAGGAGCCTCCACCTCATACAGCCGATCCCTCTCTTCCTCGTGTTGCTGCAGGAAGCGCCTACACACTGGGAATGCAGGGCGCACAAACCACCCGACTGAAGATTATATAATGATAGAAAGATGGAGCATTGTAATGCGTTTCAATGAAAGCCAAAATAAGGAGACACAAAGCAAATGCTACAGCCTGTTGTGTTCAGTGATGTTAAAGGGCGGTTAGGGTTAGGGGACGCAAAGCTAATGCTACAGTCTGTTGTGTTCAGTGATGTTAAAGGGCGGTTAGGGTTAGGGGACACAAAGCTAAGGCTACAATCTGTTGTGTTCAGTGATGTTAAAGGGCGGTTACGGGACACAAAGCTAATGCTACAGTCTGTTGTGTTCAGTGATGTTAAAGGGCGGTTAGGGTTAGGGGACACAAAGCTAATGCTACAGTCTGTTGTGTTCAGTGATGTTAAAGGGCGGTTAGGGTTAGGGGACACAAAGCTAAGGCTACAATCTGTTGTGTTCAGTGATGTTAAAGGGCGGTTACGGGACACAAAGCTAATGCTACAGTCTGTTGTGTTCAGTGATGTTAAAGGGCGGTTAGGGTTAGGGGACACAAAGATAATATTATAATATGTTGTGTTGCTGTGATGCTAAAGCCACACTTGAATTAACAGATTCCAAATAAGGTTAGGCTGGATTGGAGTGCATCAAGTAAAACAATAAAACTGAAAAAAACTGTAAGAAAGACTTAAAGGAACAATGTTTTTCAAATTGAGGGAGGTTAAAATCTAAGTGATAGAGGGATTTTTGCTTTATTACACCAACAATGTGATTAAAATAGGTTGTGCAATCCCCCCCTCCCTTCCCCACACATATTTTAGGGTGCTGTTGTTGTGATGTTGGAAAATAACTTATCTTGAACGTGCTGACTGACCTAGCCTGGCTCCACTCAACTATTGCTCTCAGCTCAATGTCTTTGCCCTGAACTTATAGTCTGGAAACCCTGTTCGCATGAACAATTCCACAGCCACCCTGCTGGTGACTCAGTCAGGGTGGGTTAGTGAGACGACAAGCATGTTTCCAAATGGTGGTAGAGCTAGATGAGGCGATCAAAACAGTTGTAGCAACGCCGATTCAATGCTGTCCAATATTTTATAAATTAACCAGAGATAGGAGGCAACGATCTTCCCAATGGAGCTGGTGAGACCATATGCACAAAGTGAATATTGTATCGGGTAACACCAGGCCATGACCCACCTGCCATCATGCTGGCTGACAATGGAGAGCTGATTCCCAGCACCTCCTCTTCAGGGAACGAGGAGCAGAAATCCTCCAGCATCTGTAGCCCCAATCCACGCTTCCTCCAAGACCCCCTCACCAGAATCGTGTCCAGAACAAAGAGTTGGTAGCTCTGACTGGTCCAGGCACCACACAAACTACCTGTAACACCCACAGTGCTGGGCAGTGACAAGGAGAGGCAGAGGAGCTACACCGGTATTGTTGAAAAGAAGATGAATGCGGTGATGCTCCATGATTAAAGTCCACCAATAACATGAGAACAGAGGCTATAATGATGCTACACTGACATGACATCACTGACAACACAGAGAGAGAGAGAGAGAGGGGGGGGGGGTGATAGAGAGTGACGGAACACAATGCCATCAGCAAGAATCAAATTGGATTCATGCCAACCCACCACATATATACCCTCATCTAGGCATGGGACGATATGAAAGATTCATATCACGATTATCCTGACCAAGATAATTGCGATAGATGATATTAGACAATGGGCATTCACCATGATACGATTATCGCCAGTATTTTTATCGCGATAAACTATAATATCGTATATCGTCCCATCCCTAGCTGCAAAAGTGACTATTCGTTTTCAAATAAATCTTGATGATTAAATCGATCAAACACTTTTTAAACGACATTTTAAGTATGTTTTGCAGTGCAGTACTTAGTACAGATACATCTATTCCCTTACTTAGTACAGATACATCTATTCCCTTACTTAGTACAGATACATCTATTCCCTTACTTAGTACAGATACATCTATTCCCTTACTTAGTACAGATACATCTATT
>JAODUK010000061.1:0-14105 GCA_027564635.1 Typhlichthys eigenmanni | reverse complement strand
TACCTGAGGGACAATTGACTGCCCCGTCTTTGTGAAAGCGTCTGACAAGTAGCCCATGTGCATATTTACGCGAGGATTGGAATCTTAATGTTTCATTGCGCCTTGCGTGTCTTAAGTATTTATTTTGGCTTAACCAAAGAGGTTTGAGAATGCTATTTCTGTATGTGAGTGTGGTTATGTGTGCGGTTAGACAGAAACATTGTTTTGGTTTGGTGCTATAGGCTTTCTTCTCTACTCCTCCCCCTATAGGCTAATAGCGTTCTCCAACATACACGTTTGGTGTCGGGTTGCAAAACTACTTGGGTTTCTGGGTGGGGAGGGGGGAGAGAGGCTATAACTTTCATTTAGGAATGTACTGAAGAACTGAATAGTGGACTGTACATTTTCCAAATCAAAAGTGGAAGGCTTTCCTGAATGATGTCTCTCCACTTTATTTCTGTGGCTGATGAACACATACCTGAGTCAGGCAGCTGAGAGACTCAACCAGGAAGTGGTTCATGTTTCCTGTGTGGACAGGACTCCCCATGGACCAACCTAAGGGGAGACTATTCTGTTGAAAGGCAGATGAACACATGCAGTGTTTGACCACTTAAGGGTGTCTGCCTGTGTATAAACACGTGGTTGTGTATTAACTCATTTCAAACCAGGAATGCGTTTTTGGCAAGGCTGCCTTCTTTTGATTTATCAAGGCGAGTCGACTTTATATGGCCAACATAGACTCCATGTTTACATTGGTTTTACCTCTGTTGATATTCTCTGGGGACTGTTCTGTCTACAAGTCACAGCCCAGATAGAAAGCTTTATAAAGTCAAACTTCTGCATAAGATGTATTGTTTCCACTGCAATTCTACAGCAAGAACGTGGATAAATATTATCACTTGTATCTCTAGCAAGAATGTGAAAAATCAAGAATTGCTATTTCTTGTCATGAAAATTTTTTTTATATCCTAATCTATTTTAGTCTTTGGACATTTCTGAATAATTAGAAACAGGACCAAACTGGAACTCGGGCACAGAAAGGCAGTTGTTTTTAAACCTGGGCTATGGGGCCCCACTTCCTTTCCACTTACATCAAATTGAGTTCAGGGTAAGATAAGTCGAAAAAGGGTAAGATAAGTCGAAAAAGTCCCTGGGGTCTCATGAATGAATGAATGAACTACGATTCATGTGTACTTTGAAATTAATAAAATGTCAAGTAATCTAAAATGCAACATCTTGAAAGCATAAGAGCTTCTCTTGTGCTTTCTTCTCTCAATAAATGCAAATATTGACATACCCCAAAATATTCACTAATGTAGATTGCTGAATATGACAAACTACAAAAGAACATGAATTCCTGTTGCTAAACACTATTTACGTCTTGAAATGAGCTCATACAGTAGGCCATTTTCCCAAGATGTCTTTCCTCTTGACTTGTGTTTATATTCGGCCCTATAAAACTTATAATCAGTAGCGGTGATGATTTTTGTCCTGATAAAGCGGATGTGGAACTGTGACGTATGATTGGTTGTGTGATTGCGGTTTCTACAGTTCTTTAAACAGGCTCAGAGGTAATCAACCGAAAAACATCAAAATAGGAAGATTGTCCCTATGCAGTAGTTTTCATATTCACAGACGGCAAATAAAACATTAAAATGATATGCTGCATATTATACTGTATGTTTGTCATTTCTGCCAGGCTGTTATCAACGCACTTCATTATTTCATCAAATGTATAAAATCATAAGCTACACATTTTGAGCTGCCAAGTGGGTGAATGGCAATATCGGTGGCCAAAGCACTTTTTTTAACAGCACAATACAGTATAACAGCATAAAAATACAAACAACAAAAAAATAAGTCTATGCATAATTCTTGACTATAAAATACTGTATAATTAAACTAACACAAATTAAGTATTTCATCTCATCTTGCAACCCAAAGTACGGTATACGGTACCCTCTCAGGGGGTGTTGATGACCCCCTCATTGAGAGCTGATCTTGTCAGCTGCAAAAGCATTTGTCGCCTGTTATGAAAACAAGCAGGCTAAGATAAGCGGCCAACTGAAGGTTTTCAAAAGATGACGATCATCGTACGTCGTACATGTCTGTTTCCACCGGCACTTTCACATTGATTATAAACATACTGATTGGGTGAGATAAAGGTAGTTGGTAGTCCAATCATATAAGGAAGTTTGACTGAAATGTATTAGCACCCTCCCACCTTTCCGAGAAACGCTTTTGCATCAAAGAGGTTCCAGACTGATGCTGAAAAGAAATTGACCGATCTCAAGCCCCTTAGTTACTGTAACTAGGTTGGACAAAAGGGCATAGTAGGCTGTAACAGGAAAACAGGCAGTTTACGGAGTTTGTCAGCTTCCAAACTTGCTCTTCTGTTATTGGAGGACAGGGCAAAAAAGGTGCGGTGCTTGGGATCGGTCAACTGGAGCTGGCAAGACCAGGATGGTCTCACTGAGAGCCACCGCCGGTCTAAACAAGGTTCTCCGGAAGGAAGCTGTGGAGCGTCAGATTGTCGTCGTCGCTGTCCATGTCCAGCATGGGCATCAGGGCTCCGTTCCTGTTGGCCTTGTTGTGCCTCCCCCCGCCCCCGCCCCCGCCACCCCTCTCGGGCAGCAGCTCCGAGATGCAGACCATCTCGGAGCCTTGCTGGGCCTCCCGGACGCGGTAGCGGTACTTCCTGGATGACGCCTTGGTGCAGAGGACAATGGTGGTCACCATGAAGACGGTTGCCAGGGCAGCCAGGGAGGCGATGGCGATGAGGCATCGGCTGACCATGCCTTGGCGCGTCGAGGGGCAGAACGGCTCCAGCCCCGGCCCCGCCGTGGGCCCTCGAGCATGTTGCGGCGTCGTGCCTCTGGTGGTCGACTCCGGCAACCTCTTGGGTTTTCGGTTGACGGCCACAACCACCGAGGAGTTGGTGGAGTTGGTGGTGGAGACGAGTGTTGAGGTGGAGACGTCTACACTGGAGGAGGAGGAGGAGGAGCCCCAGGTGGGCTCTGGGGTAGAGGGTGCCTTGGAGATGACAGCCGTTGTCCTGGAGACGACTGGAGTGCTGGTCTGGGATGGAGATGTGGTGTTGGTGAGCGCATCACTCATGGTCGCTGTAGACACGACGGTGGTCAGGTCCGTCGCTGGAACCGGCCCAGATGTGCTCTTGTGCTCCGACTCGGTTGACACAGGCGTGGTGTTGTTGGTCGCTATAGGTACGGCGGTGCTGTTGGCGGACGTGGAGGAGGACGTGACATTGTGAAAGGTGGATGTAGCCACGGCGGATAAACGCGCGGTGCTGCCAGGGTTTGTGGCGGTGGAGGACGACGTTGGACCGGGGGATTCCTCCGTGGCTTTTCCTGCGGGCTCTGCGGTGGTGGGGGTCAGTGGAGTTGTAGCCAGAGTAGGTTCTGCCGAAATGTTACCCGGTGGGTCTTCAGATCTGATTGCTGCAGTAGTCATGGTTACCTCTGTGGTGTTGGCAGTATAAGCAGCAACACTGCTGCCAACTGAGTCACCATGGGAACTGTTTGATGCATGAATTTCCACCGGAGGTGACACGGTTGATCTCGCTGACGTTGCCACAACACTCATGTCAGCACCAGAGGTATTGTGGATCACGGTCGTACTGGGCAGGTCCGGTCCGTAGTCTGTCTTAGGGGTGGTTGTATGTGGAGCGGTTGTTGGTGCATCTGTTGTTTGTGCCACTGTTGTAGGTAACCCCGCAGTTGGTGCCACTGTTGTTAACACTGTGATTGGTACCCCCGCTGTTGGTACCCCCGCAGTTGGAGCCACTGTTGTTAACACTGTGATTGGTACCCCTGCTGTTGGTACCCCCGCTGTTGGTACCCCCGCAGTTGGAGCCACTGTTGTTGGTAACACTGTTGTTTGTGCCACTGTTGTTGGTAACACTGTTGTTGGTAACACTGTTGTTGGTGCTGACTCATTCTGCTTCCTGTCTTGAGGCAGGTGCTGTCCTGAGATGGTGGTGTTGATGGCAGTCTCCCACGACTCCACAGCAAACACAAGAAGTGTTCCCCAAAGCAGGAGTGAAAGTCTCCTGCCGGTGACGAACACCATGGTTCTGAAACGAGAGTCTGAAGTTAGGATTCTGTTAACAACAACATAGCTTGAAACACTGATTTGCGCTTCTGGGATAATGTTTGGGGGAAGTTACATTTTAGTTTTTTTTTACATATTTAAACATTTTAAACTAAATAAAAAAAAAAATATTTTTTTTTATGTGTATAATATTTATACACAGTTATTTTATGTGTATAACATTTATACACTAGAGCATGCAAGCTATTTACCATGTCTATTATGTTATGCATGAAGATAATCTATAGTGTGATTATTATTACAGAATGTATTCTATCGCAGTCACAAATTGGTAATCTACTCATTTTAGTACACATTGAAAAGCTTGGAGCTGTTGTTTGACAAGTTTAAATAACAAAAGGAGTCAAATTCCTCTTCCTCATTAGTTAAATTACCAATAAAAGTAGGTTAATAATTCAATTATATCCATGACCAAATCAAACACTGAACAAATTATTTTACAGCGATAATTGGATTACTTAGATGTTTTGTTGTTTAAACCAAACATCTATAGATAAAGTCTTAACGTTTTACATAACTTTTTTCATTTTGCCTCACCTTAATGAAGATGCGTGTCAAGTTGACAGTTGTTCATTTGCTTCGTTCTGCAAGATCCTCCGTTGAGCAGTTAATGCCTGAACACGCACACGTCAGAAAATAGGAAGTGTTTGGTGTGATGTAACAGCTATGTTCTGTACGAGTTTCAAGAGCACACTTGTTTTTTTTTATCACCCACACGCCTACAGAAATGCGTTTAGTTAACGTCTACCCGGAACAGCAGAGGCATACATTTTTGAAATTACCATATTATTCTTCAACACTGCTTCAGATTAGCAATGCTGAGATACATGACTGTGACATCAATATACAATTGATGCATTTATGTTAATCTTATAATGTAATTGCTAGTCCCAAACAAACAGAAATGCTACAGATCTACATGTGATCAGAACCGTTTAAGAAGCAGGAGCCTCAGTACTGTTTAGTGTGACCATTAATGTATTTTTGGTTTGGTTCAATACATACAGAGACAGCAGGCAGCCATCCAAGACCACGGTAGAGGTCAGCAGACCAGCGGGATCCCTGGGGTCTCGTTCCAGCGATGGAGTTTTACCTTAACCGTTTAAATAAGGACATGCAGTTGTCTATCTAAAGCGCAGCCTGGCTCATTCTTAGCCTGCGAGGAAATGGAGACCTGCTTCTGGTTTTATAAATACTTCACATTTGTGTGACAACTGCCACTTCCTTCAGTAGTGAGTCATTCTGTGCAAAAACCGCACAGTGTACAAATGTAAAATCCCTATGAAAACATCAACTGTATCGTGTCAGGTAATCACACTAGTCTAAACCTACTGGACCACATGCACTCATCAGCTATACATAATCAAAGCCCCCCGTACAGCCATAAAGTGGGTTTTATTTTGCCTGTCACAACTTTGTGGGTTTATACGCCCCCACCGCCCCCGATTGGTTGTCAAATCCTCTGGCTGTCCTACATTGGGTTTGTTTGTTCCACCTGTTGAGATTGCTTACTCCGCATTTCAGTTTGCTGGCCAGAAACCTGCTAGAAAACACATCCGCACGTGTAAAATCTTTATTATGCGGTGCACAGAATTATTTGGGGTTCAGGTCGGTGAAAGAGACTCAGCAGTTGCTTCGCGGTGGCAAAGATATTGAAAAACGAACGTGACCTTGGTTTGACCCTTATACAGTGAAAAGAGCCACCAGCACATTTTCACAACATTTACACCAGAGATGCAGTTTTCAAGGCTTCACCCCCCCACAATACCAGAATAATGAGCACTAAATGCATTAGAAGGAAGTCTCACATTCAAAGATGATGGTTTTCAAATAGGGAAGAGAAGTGTACCAGCTATTGTAGAGAAGGTCCATTTTGTCTGATTAAATCATTCTATTTATATATTGTAACTGGAATGTACAACAGGAGCGAGACAAAATATAAAAGCAGTGCTTAAAAATTGCACGCACACACACTTCGAATTTGGCAACACAAAAAAAAGAAACAATAAAAAGAAAAGGCAATACTGATGGCTACGTACAAATTTGGAGCAGTAAATACAAAGCTCACGTTATAATGTTCTTCACCACAATGTTGAACAAAAAGTAAAGACTTTTCCTTCAACACAAATGTCAGTTATTGAAATATATCCATCCACTGTAAAAAAAAGGTACAGATGAATTCTGGGAGTAGTATTTTTCCATTGGGTGTTATTTCAGGGCCACGTGTAATGGATGGGGAACATAAGAAGTCGGAATGTGAACTTGACGTCATCACCTAGGGGGGGGCGGGGGGACACCAAGCAGAATTACACCGGATATGGATCACCTGGACGCACGGTGGACTCGATTCTCCTCAAATACGACAACAAACAGTCCTCGTCGGCTTGTTTCACATGGCAACCTTGGCGACTTGATCCTCTAGTTTGGCGATTCGGCGGTCTTGGAGGATAACGCGATCCCTGAGTGACTTAAACTCTCGCAGAACCTCCTCCAGTTTATCGTCCATTTTCTGGTAATAAAAGAAAGTCAACTGTCAACTGGTTTTATTTTAAACAAAAGTCAACTATATACTGTTCATTATTTTAAATAGTCAACTTTTTCTTAAAAGAATTGTTATACTGCGTTTTTTGTATTTTACTGGGGAGGCAGGCAATGTGTGCGGCAGATCCATGTAAAGAGAGCTTCGTCAACTCCGTTCACTCCAATGGACCGGTTTTTCACAGCAGTAACGGGTCATGGAGCCTCAAAACAGTTCCCGACATTAGCCGCAAATACTCAAAGTAGGCCTGGAAAACCGACAGTTGAGGGAGCTCAACTGTTATTGGAGGACGGGCAAAAAGGGGCGGAGCTTGGGATCGGTCAATTGGGAAATAATGTAAAGTAATTACAATAGCTGACATTGACTAGCTACGGTCCTGACCCTTTGTGTGCGTGTAATCTCTTGCTTTACACGCCACACCATAATAAATGAAAGCTGTAATATGCCAACACTTACATTAGGGGGCAGTGGAGAGCCTCGCCTCTGAGCAACGGGGGAGTTCTCTGCCTTGGTGGCCGGCTTGGTCTCCAGGATGTTCCTCTTGACCACCTTGAGCTCACGGCCCTTCCCGGGGACGTAGCCGTCCCTCAAGGAGATGGCGATGGGCTCGCCATTCCTCCCCGCGAACCACTCCTCGGCCTCCAGCGCCGGCTCGGGGCCTGCCGTGTCGGGGTACAGGTCATCCTGGAAGAGGTCCGACTGGCCCGGGGTGGGTCGGGGGAACAGGAGCAGCATGTGAGAGATACAGTACTATAGAAGCAACCCAGGCTAAAGAGGAGAGGCTAAAGGCTCAGCTACATAATCTGCGTATAGACCATGGATGTATTACAAGAACTGGATACGGTACGTAAAAATGACAGCCACAGACACAATGTTGCCTAACAGATTAATTAGTGAAGTCAGCTGACTAGGCCAAATAGGCTACTTCAGGATAGGCACCTTGTAAAATGCCCACCAGTGATGGCAACAATTTCAGCCACGTGGTATTTGTGCTTCCCGTTTCTGAAAGGACCAGCCGCCACTGCGTGCAACCCATGTGCGGAAATAAAAATACAAAAGCAACTACAGTAGCCTTACCTTACGCGGGACGGTCATGATAATTGGTTCACATTTTCTCTCATGTAGTTTATAAAACCTACAAGAAAAACACAGCGTTACTTCTGACTCAATGGCAAACAAACTGCTTAAACAACATTATTCCCAACAGCACATTAAAGATAACTAATACTAATTAGACATAAATTAGAATCTAACCCCGCTTATAGTACAAGCAGTCTACACAATATATTGTGAAAGCTTTCTACATCACATCTTATCAAGTCTTAGACACAGTAAAAAAAACTAAATAACGGCACAGTATATTCTAGTCATATTTCTGTCTAAACCAGCATTGTTAGAAGGAGGGGGTGGGCGGGGGGTTAAATTAGAAGTTTCTTTAGTGGAGGTGTTTTAGGACCGCAATGCATCACGTTGAGATAGATAACGGTATGTCTATATAAATGCAGTGTGACTGCCCTCTAGTGACGGGGTTCCATGTAGAAACGTGGTCGCCTACCTTGCAATTTCACATTTGTTGACGTCCAGGCCTCTTTTGGGCATGTAGCCCATCCCCCTCTGGGGCTCCTTGGTGGAGAAGGTGTTGAGGTAGTGCACATATGGGGCCTCGTCCGTGATCTCGAAGTAGCGGATGCTGCTGTCGCCCTGACAACACAGAGACAGTGACAGGTCAACGGGAATTCAGACACCTGACGCCTTCTCGTGTCAAGGTCAACCGGTAAAGCCTTAACCTTGGCATTTTATTGTGGATTGAACTAGGTTAAATTATAAAATAAAATTCTTGAATACATTTCAATTTCCTCCTGAAAAGCACCTCTTACACCCCTCAACTAGGGCTGCTAGATTATGGGGAAGAAAAAATGTTTTTAAAAAAAAATCATGATTTGAGTAAATACTGAAATAACGATTATTTAACATAATTGCTCATTGACTCTGGAAAGATGCTGTGGTTACAGCACTTAATTATACTTTTTTTAAAATACAACAAATTAACAGTGAAAACACATTAAACTATTACATTTCCCTTTAATACTTCTCCTGTTGATCTTTTACCCCGGGAGGGGCAAAAGTCCACGCGTCATTCAGAACACAAGACAAAATATGAGTTTACCTGCAAAACGTAACAAATGTAATATTTGCCCCCCGATTACAAAATTGTGATTCAAATGTGATTAATTTCCCAGGCCAACACTGGACATTGAGAAGCACGCCGCTCACCTTTCCACACAGATAAACGATGCTGGTGTCTGGGTCGTAGAAGGGCAACAGGACACCGTTGCTTGTGTCCATCTCCTGAACCGATATGGGCTCGTCCATGTTGTCCTGAGGGGAAGCACACGAAAGCTCTGTACCGCTTTTACATGTTCTGTGTGTTCGTTCAAATGTGTGTGTGCATGTATACCGCGCTGTGTGTGTGTGAGGGGGGGGGGTCTACGTACTGGTCTCCACAGTGCTGTGTGTGTGTGAGAAGGGGGGGGGGGGGTGTCTAAGCACTGGTCTCCACAGTGCTCTGTGTGTGTGTGTGTGTGTGTGTGTGTGTGTCTACGTACTGGTCTCCACAACGCTAGCTGCCTCTCACTCATGCGGCTGAAGCCGGTGGTGAAGATGTTCCCGTCCGATAGAAAGATGGCCCTCATTGGCCGGGCGCCCTCGTGAGCCTTGTCCTTCTCCTGACAACACACAGACCATAATAAGGTTCGTCCTGCAGACGCTAGCAAATGCGCTGTAAGGGCTCCTCTTTGGAGCCGAATAGACCCATTTACTGCCGACGTCACCAACATATGCACACGCAGCTCAGCACCAGATGTCCTGTTAAGCCCCATATATAAACTAAATAATCATCTCTTTAGCATTTATCCTTATGACTCAACATTATTTCACCTGCTATGTGTCCTAGATGAGAAATCTGCCGGTCCTTTACCAGTTTAAATGTCTTCAGAGCGGGAGTACAACCCATAAAATGCACTTTTGCCGTTTTGGTGAGTTTTCGGCAGACGTACACATTCTGGCACGACACCTTGTACTTTCGTCTACTATAATAAAATAAAAAAAAAACAAAAAAAAAAACTGAAGCACGCCTAGAAGCTGCTGTGTGACGGGGATGCACTACTAACGAGGTAAGAAACCCAGAACTAACTTTGTACAGCTGTCCAAGTGAAATATTTAGACAAAATTAATTGTAAATACAGTATGCACTGTGTAGGGCCATGCAAGGTGCGACCAACCTTGCTCAAGGGAAGCTTACAGGTAGGTCAACACCGGGGTTTGAACCCACAACCCGGGTGGGAGCCCAACACCCAGACCACCCTGTCCCCTGGCTAGACATGCCTATGAGGGCTCTTCCCTTACCAAGATGGCTGTCACAGGGGACCGCGTTTTGACTCACCGCCACGACCTTGCCCTTGCGGGGGTCGATGACGCGCACCCTCTTGTCCTTGCAGGCGGTGCAGACCAGGCTGCCGGTGCGGCTCCAGCTGACGCTGAAGATGACGTCGGGGTGCATGTCCTCTAGGCTGACCATGGCCTCCCCCGAGCCCACGTTCCAGATGAAGATCTGGTTGTCGCAGCCTGGGACAGACCAATCACACGCGCGCACACACACGCACACGCCGCTTCAGAGTGGAGGCGAAATGCGTCCAATGAGAGGTGCGTTCAAATTAGCAAATAAAAAACAAACTTTTGAGAACATTTTCCCAAACAGCTTTTCCGTTTGCATAAAGCTCGCTGCGAACGTTGGTGGAAACACACACACACACACACACACACACACACCCTCAAATGGGCTGAGGATGTAAGACTCAGCGAACAAACACTGCACTAAGGGTTACAGTTCAAATGTAACTGTTTGCTTTTTTTTTTTTTTACACAAAACATCCAAAAGGAAATGTGTTTGCCTTGAATATTCATCTCAGTTTTCCGAATTTGAACGCAGCTCAGATATGCATTCCAAACAGGTTTTCCAGACAGACATTCTGAGGGAGGGCTCGGCGACATTAGGCAAACCGCTAATTCTGCTGCGTATGGAAAGGCCCTGCCTTAAATGTCGGTTGTAAAACTACTATATCTCACACACCAGGTGTAAATACTCTGCCTCAGGGCAAGAACTCCATTTACAAAGGGGAAGTTAGTGAAGCACATGATAGAAGAACGGAGGAACTTACTGGGCCTTCTTCAAAAAAGGTAGCGGAACGCACGGTACCGTTTCAGCTGGGAGGGACTCCACTCACCTGCGCTGAGGAGGACGTTATGCGCGGTGGGGTGCCAGGTGACGATGCCAACCCTTTTCGAGTGTCCCTCCAGCACGACTGTAGGCTCAGACATCGGCTCGTCCAGCCCGTTCTCTGGAATCTGCCAAACCTAAGGGCACACGAGCCGGTGTGTGGTCAATCACACAGACGAAACATGCCCTTAGCCTCATGCTATGAAGTGTGGTTAAAGGTAGTTAGAGACGGCAGTTAACTACCCTACTTAATTAAGCACCTCCTTTTGGATTAATTACATTACAAACAAAATATTATTGATCTGGTTTGAAACTTGGAGATCACCCCCCCCCCCTGAATGCTAACCCAATCAAGTCATTCTCCAACCCTTCCTCTCACACAGCTGTGTTTCAAACAAACCAGGGGATTACATTATGCATTCATGGAGTGCACCTTTTAATTGTTGAAACGAACTCAAAGGTTTTAATTGTTAGACAATGGCAACAATGGGTTCTCGACTAATGTAAGACGACATTACTTGGTATGTCTTTCACAGCCATTTCTTAAATTTAAATCTTATTGTACCCGTGGATAACTTGGAAAGAGCAATACTTGTTTTTCCTTTCTTCATCATCATCATCTCTAGACTATCACTATGGTAACTCGTTAGTCTGGGAATTTACCTCTGTACCTCCTACAGCTAGTGCAAAACGTTGCTGCTAGATTGCTGAATAGAACAAATACTTGGATTGGTGGTTATCTGGCAGCTTCAGAATGATCCATCTGAATCAAGATTTCACAGATTCATTTGAAAAGCACAGCTGGTAAATGGTAAACTTTTGAATATATTGTATTTTCAAATGCCAACTCTTTTGAACGCACCTCTGTTGATTTACAAACAACGAAACCTGTAAATATTTTGTTTCCATTTCCTCAACTAAAATATAATAGACAAATCTTTACATTATTTCTTTATGAAATGACTAAAACACAATAGCGTCCCCCCTCCCCCCATGTAATTAGAAACCTTCTATGTCTACAACATTATTTTATGCATCACTGTACTTAATTTTTACCTTGTATGTGAAGCACTAAAGCTATGCAACACACACACACACACACACACACACACACACACACGGTATGCTTACCATGACCTTGCAGTCCTCCGAGCCACTAGCGACGACATGGTCGTTATGAGGACACCAGTCGATGTCCAACACTGGTCCCGTGTGGCCACACACGGTAGGGTACACCTTGTCTATACGTCCAGTCTGGAAGAGGGAGCACCGCTCCAAGGTTAAAGGCTGGGTCAGTCGTTCTTGAGAATGCTTGCTAACTTTAAACTCAAAATCTAAAACCCACCTGCCACAGGTTGCTCCCTCAGAAGATCCGCCCCGTAAATTGGAAACACATTGCGAATGCAAGGGTATTGTTAGTGTTCGCCACTTTGTGTTCCTATTTACAGAGCCAGGGCTGCATAGAAGTATTGGATTACTTTTTCAGCATGCACGGATGGTGAGGAGATATTTGGTGAATTTGACTAAATGTGCATTAGCGTACAATCACTTATACCTTTGAATGTGACGACACAAAATGTCGACATGGCTAAAGTGTGTCCTTTTTGCCACTAGATGTCAAACGAAGTGCACCGGCATCTCAGACATAAACAAATGCTATGGGGCACACCGCTTGTGCGCCGCTCGTGCTCTAACGTGCGAGGGTTAGGGCTAAGGGTGTAAGAACAAAGCAGACAAAAGAAAAGAGGAGCTCGGATTACCACGCACACGGGGTGGGTTTTCATTCTCTGCTCAGGACAATATTACTCTTCCATATCTTCACATCACATAAACTATCATATACAGCACCGTTAACTTAACCTGACATGCCAGAGGAATTGTCACACGTTCATCTTTAAAAAAAAAAAAATACTTGGCAGTTGATTGGATAAACCATCTGGTCATTTTCGTTGTCGGCGCACACCTAAATCACGCCCGTATAGCTATAAACACGACGCTGATTGGAAAGTTCAGTTGCTACTCGGACACATTCAAAGTGATTCCCAGGTTTTCCAGACTGATTCTCACGTCGAAATTAAACTGAAGCTTGCGAGATCAAGATGGTCTCGCGAGGCTACCGTTAACCAATAGGCAAGCAAACTCGCAATGCACACACTTCATGACTCAACGTGATTTATTTTAAACGCACCACAACACTTTCAGACATGTATAAATGTAGACTTAGGTTTCATTCACATCTGCCCTTCCACTCCATCTGATTGACTCAAGCATGCACATGACTTAGCTTATTCAATAGGGAGGCTAGAACTTAGATGAGTGTGTGCGTTGAAGGGGATTCGTCAATACGGTTTTGAATTTCAGGGCACTTTATTGATCAATATTTTGATTTTCTATTTTTCCCCACATTATACCCCTCTAAGAAAGAAAGTAAATAATGACCACAGAAATTATTAAACGCGTTTAAAATAAATATGTTGGCTTCCATTTCTGTAAGGTCACGTGAAAAGGTTTTAGTCTTGTGGTCCAAAGCAATACAATCTCTATCTCACAGAAAGCACAACCGTGATCTGGTACCCAGAAGTACATTATCTAGCACGGTCTGTGGTAATACAATTAACCTTGTCGTATTGTTTGGACCATTAAGGCCTGTTTTCTAAGAAAAATAAAATAAATAAATCTACAATTCTCAGGGCACCTCTACATATCTAGGAAAACATCAACTGACCTAGAACCAACCTTATTCTGGTAGAAATCATGTGGTCAGCAGGGCAAACATAACAAAGAGTGTGGATGCATGTAATGCAAAGCACGAGGCCGATCCAAGCACTGATTATCTGTGTTCTTTATTACAGACCGTTAACAACCTCAGGAAGACGAAGGTTGTGGTTGGGGCAGGGGCGGCACCAGAATATTTTCAGTGGAGGGGCACAGGGGGGGGCAAGAAGAAAACAGGGGGGTCACTTAAATGCTGTAATTCTTTTTAAACACGTCTTGTTCACATTGCAATGTATGTCATACGTACAAAGCACTCTCGTTTGGCTACTTGATGCAGCGAAGCAGTACGTTTCCCCAAGGTGCAAATGGATCATTATAACTATACTTTTCAATAAATAAAATAAAATAAATACACATATATATGATACACACTTATTAATTTACTACACATGTCCATTGCTGGGT
>JAODUK010000060.1:0-14106 GCA_027564635.1 Typhlichthys eigenmanni | reverse complement strand
AGGGGCTTGATTTACAACACACACAGAGGTGTGTAAAAGCCCCTCTGTCCTGCCACGCATGCATGTTAGTGTGTGGGTGTGTGTGTGTGCACTTACCTTGGTCTGAGATGCAGGTGCATAGTGTGACATCTAGTGGCAGGCAAGATCATATAGTGTTAATTTAAGTACCTTTCTTTTCCACAAAACTAATGTATTGTATTTCTCTATTATATAAAACATCTGTCAAAGATCCTGATAATAATAATAATAATAATAATAATAATAATAATAATAATAATAATAATAATAATAATCTCAGAAACTTTGATTGTTTAGTAAATTGAAATGAAGTGATATAACTCCTACTTTTTAGTGAGTGTGTTTTGTTGTGCATACGCAGGTCATCCCTTCTCAATGCTGGCTGCCCCAGGCCACTTGGGACACCCATCCATCCCCGTCCCACAGCTTCCCATCAGCCGTTGACATCCTTTGTGTGCCACTTAACCTGGTCATGTAACCAATCTGCCTTAACTCATTCAGCGTTCAACAGAAATAACATTAACATAGTTGTTTCAGATGAAGGTGAAATAGTTGAGGCAGTAGCTTAACTGTGGTATGTAAATTCAACAGCAAATATGTATTACAGTGGCCAGTGTAGTTGTGGCCACTAGGACATTCTGGAACGTGTGCTTGGTTTGGGATTCTTATGCTCGCACATGAACCTCAGTGCTTTACATTCATGGATTGATAATGTGGGTCTGCAGAGCCGGACAAACGTTTGATGACAATGACAAGCAATGCCAAGTGTCAACACAGGACTTAAACGGGAAGACTGCCCTAATCATTCATTTCAGTTTCTGTTGCATCAGAACTGATTGTCTTCCCTGTTGTTCACAAAAGACTGTAATGTAATGGCTCAAAAATGAGCTTTCAAACTAAAAAGGGATGTTTTAGCTGTGTGTACAATTTCACATATCTATTTTCTGTTTTGTAGTTATGCCATTTGCAGCTTTTACTGTTGTGTTGTACTGTTGTCAAAATAACAAAATTTCATTATTTATTACAGTACACAAAAGTACACAAAAAGCACTTTTAAATATGTCTTGAAATGGAGTAAGTCAATGATTGTACATTGTAAATAAAGCTACAGTTAAATAAAATATACCTGAATAATTCTGATAAGCAAAATTATTACTGAAAGTGTTCTATAGAGTGCATTGTATCATGTATGTGTTGTGTATTTGTGCAAATAATATCATCTAAGACACTGTTAAACACAGAAGTGTGTGCATGTGTGTGTGTAGGCGTGCGTGCATGTGTGTAGGCGTGTGTGCACGCAAGCTAAGCATTTTTACATTTGCAGTAGTAAATCTATAAGTCACCCACCCCAGGCCAGTACCTTTGGTCACCAGTTAAGTCTCTATAGTTGACGGAATAACCGATAAATCTAGAAGCGGAAACCATCCTAATTGTTTCCACTTACAGTGATCGCTCATTGATCTGATCATTTTGCTTGCTTTCATAAAACCTTTTAACACTGATAGTTATTACATTGATTGACAGCACTCAGAAATTCTCTTTTATTTCTTGCTGACCTAAACTAGGATCAATCGGCATTATGCTACATTATATCATATTTGGAGCATTATGCTCCAGATTTATAAGCTATAGTAAGACTTACTTATGATTGAAACTGCACTGGCAGGGAAATAAGAAACTAATCACATGCTCCTTCAAAAATATGAAAATGCATTCACTCATCTGGATTGTAGTGATATTGGTTATTACTATAAAAAATATGAACTTCATGTTATTATTTTGTATAAATGACTAATGAGCAAAACTGTAGCTGTAACAAGCCAACTCATGATGTGGATTTGTTTGTGTGATTTTGTGAATAGATTAAGAGACACCCTTGCATTACATCAACATGTCCACTAGTCTATGAAATATGAAATGACCGTAGGGAGCTGACATAAAAAACACTGTAATCTGACACCAGGGATATATAAAGAAATTACTTTGACCCAAATAGATAAAGATTAGGAGTTTTATTATTATAAGTATTATATATATTATTATATTAAGTATTTTTGTCTCACTGACAGGCATTGTATATCTATTCAAGATAGCTACTGCACTTACCTTGACATTATACAAATTATTTAAATTAAAAACAATTAATGTCACAATCATAAATGAAAGAGTTGTGATTTTGTCATAAAACATACCATTTTACAGTTTTCATTTGAAACAGGTCCTTGTTGACTTAGAAGACCAGACATAGAAACATGACACATGCACTGAATATAAACACACACACACACACACGCTGTCCATCAGCAGGACTGAATTTTACTTTACAGTAAGATGACCAGGGGTAGTCTGGAACAGCTCTGTCTGTGTGTCTGTGTGTGCGCGCGAGCGAGTGAGTGAGTAAAAAGTAGTGGGTGTATGCATTTGTAGCCTGGCTCCACCCGACTCTTGCTCTCAGCTCAATTCTTTTAGCTGAGATTATAGTCTGCAAACTGTGTTTGCATTAGTGATTTCACAGCCACGAACAATGAGCATTTATACCACTTTATTCATATTAATGCATAGAAGTAGAATAATGAGAAATCATATTTTAAATCTTCAAATGTTAATTAAATATACTACATAGACATTAGGACAATAACAGATTGAATTTGCTTATAAAGATGTAGCTTGTCAACATGGCATAGCCTATAGAAGACCATGTTGCGTTTTAGAGGCATAAATGGGTGGTTCACTTCTCTCCACCATCTTGAGTGAGTTTAAGGATGCTGCTATGCCTGATAATACTAGATCTTTGTTAAATATAGGTAATACTATGATTAACTATAATTTGACAAAATCTAATACAAAATCTAGTAGTGTGCAATTTCAAACAGTCCATGGCCTTAGGAAAGCATATATATTTAATAAAGTCATAGCCATACATATTTAGGTAATTAATGTCATGGCCCTATATATTTAGGTCAATAAAGTCATAGCCATACATATTTAGGTAATTAACGTCATGACCCTACATATTTAGGTCATTAGCGTAATATCTATGCAAAACATATCAATGTTTTGCTAAATTGTAATCAACCAAAGTAATGTATTTTTTTGTGTTCTTCAATCTAATGTGCGCATGAGTGCTGTAAAAGCCATGTAAAATCTAAGAACAAAGAGCAGAACAGAGAGAGAATTATCTCTGACATCTATTTGGCCACCTGCTAAATAACACTATAAACGCACATTTCTCTCCCACTTACTGTACGTCTAGGAGATAGGATCGCTTGCGGCAGCATATAGACATGTTTCTCTACCATGTACAAGCATCTCTGAGCATTTAAGCCACCCTGTTTTGTCATAATGTCATATGTCTGCCCTGGTGATTGGCAGCCTCAAGTGGTTGCAGATGAAAGTGCCCCCCCCATGTTAATGAATAGGCCCCTGATTGCAGAGAGCCTTCGTGCAGAATTACACCGTCTCCCGGCTAATGAGCATAAACTACCGTGCCCCCAGTCTCTGCATATTCACATTGCTATTCTTCATGCTGAGCAGCACTCAGCAACAGTCAACAAAAACCTGCAAGGAAGATTGTAAGACAAATCACCTTCCTCTTCCTCATCTTCCTCGTCCTCGGCTTACGACGGCGGGGCCTCCAAATTTGCAAGTTCCTCCGCTTTTCTTTTGTAGCGACAGGAAATTGTCATTGCTTCAGGATACTGATTGAATGCAATGGTAGAATGGATCGTTCCACCGGGGCTGTACATAATTCAACAACATTGAGCCTACCAAATTATTTTAATGCCTTTCTTCAAATGTAAGATTAGGAAAAAGCCTATAGACTACTGCAAAATATCTACAAACTGTATAATTATGGGAATATACACTTTAAAATTATATTGGCATAATCTATACAGTATCAATGTTTTTTAGGCAGAGGATGAAGTATTACAGGCGTCAATGCCTATAATGAAGGTATAATAATAATTTAATATTATCTTATAAATAATATTTATAATATAATATAAATACTCCTATTTTTAATTTGGAATATGACAATCGCATCAGTGAACCAAAACAACACTGCTATTGTTAACAATACTTGACACGAACAGGCCCAGGCGGAATAATCTTTTTTAGGCAACACTCACCATAAAACTTTGCATTGTGGCTCTGTTTTGTTTTAAATTTAAATATTGTGCAGGGCCTGTAATTTAACTCTCGTCATGAAGCTATATCCCTACACAATGTTTTGTATCTAGTATCAAGTTTCAAAACAAAGCTTTTCGCAAAGCTTTATTTTACTATGGCTGAAGTACAAAGAGTTATGAAAAAGTTTGAAAATATTATACAATGTTTAAACTATAGCTCTTACAGTAGCACAGTCCAAGAGGATAGGAGCTGATGAGGAAAAGCATGATTCACTCTTCCCGGGCTCACAGCCAGCCATGCACTATGCAAATAAACAATGAATTCCATAGCAGCTACACAAAAGTGTGTTTATTTTTTGCCATAGCACTATCATACATTGGAACCGTATAACATCTTGTGTAACACTGGTCAGGTGGTGGCGCTCAAGTTGCCTGGAGCCTGAGGTGTTAAAGTAAGTATTTCTTAGCACAACAAATTAAATTCTCAGATTCAAGTCATATGTCTCTCAGTCACTTGGCAGTCTGAACACTGCATACAGTACAGGATACTGACTTGTATGCCTATGTACTGTATTAGCTGTTCATGGCCACAAGATGTCACTGCATTCTAACAACTACAGTAAGATAATATATTGTTTCTATCTTTTGAGTTTAAAGTAAGTATTTGTTAAAATACTGCCTTACTGTCGACATACACGTAATAATATTAATAATAAGAAGAAGTTTTTAAAAAGGATTTTTTTTTATGGTCACATAGCTAAATTCAGTCTCTGCATTTAAAACACCCCTCAACTGAGCAGTGGGCAACCAGATAGAGGCCAGTATTTTTTTGGATAATGGGGGACTATATATATATATATATATATATATATATATATATATAACCTTTAAAAACAGAGTACAAAGTGCTTTGACAGACACAACAAGGCAGAATAATCAGTCAATTAATATTTGTTTGGAGTTATTGTCCTCCATAATCAATTTTTATACTGTAGATATGACATCTTGTGTTTCTCATGTAGGTCATATTAATATTTGTAACCACCTAATAGTCGTGAATCACATTATTCATACTGTAGTGTCCAACAACACCTCCGCCCTGCATTTCCCAGGGCTCTTTCCTTTCTCTGGACTTGCTCTCTCTCTCTCTCTCTCTCTCTCTCTCTCTCTCTCTCTCTCTCTCTCTCTCTCACACTCTCTCTATCTCTCTCTCACGCTCTTCTTTTTTTGCTACTTCCACCACTTTCCTTCGTGTCAGGTGGAACAAGCATCTCACATTGCTACGTATTGTGTCCTCTCAATGGATCAGTGTTATGGGCCAGAGCTACGTTCTAAAAGCCAGTTACAGTAGGTCAGGTGAAGTCTGCTGTAGGTTGATGTCATTTTACAGACCTGTCACTTGTCGTTTAGACCAGAGGTTCCTCAAAACAGTATATATAATAAACCTTTTGTGTGTGTTTATTACGTATTATTTTTAAGATAGATAATTATACTACAAGCCTCATCAAAAACATTGTGAAATCTGGAATCACTGAAAATTATGATGTTCACTTATCTGCTGCAGGTACCGTAGCTTTGACATTTTAAAGTGTTATTATATTTTATTAGCTTTATTTTATTGTTCCCATTACTATTACTATAGATATAGAAATATATAGCTGATACAGTGTGCTCTCTCATTACGTTCATACATAAACTTTTATTTTGTAGATTTGAAGGCATACTACAGTATATTAATTTAATAAGTTGTACACAAGTAATTTATTAGTCCCTTCAGGGTGTCAGTTTGCAATTGTGTGAGTGTTTTTATTGGACACATCATGATGGCTCCGCCCCCACAAATAGTCTTGCCCCTAACCTAATTTACCTGAGAAATCTGGGCCAGTTACAACACTTGACTGAGACGTTGCTGAAGAAGACCTAACCAAATTCTACATGTAAGTGTCCTGCATCTAAAACGTTTTTTTTTTCTCAGACAATTGTCTGTTTACTTTCCAGAACAAATATACTGTAGGATAAATGGAAATGTTCAGTTCTCTTTTAACCTTGAAACAGTACTTAATTTTCAGATTGAGATGCATTAAATTCTCTTTCTTATTCTGTTCTATGCTTGTAATATTATTATTATTATTATTATTATTATTATTATTATTATTATTATTATGACTATATAGAACTAATGCAATGCCTACAGTAATATGACTTCAGTAAAACTCTTGAGTTGTGTATGTATAATAAATGTATCACAAATGGAGGAGGGTTGAACCAAGTTGTCCTTCTGCAGACATCATGGCCTCGACCCTGTCCGTGCGTAGTGTCTCCGTCCGCCAGCCGTCCTTCTCTACCATGTCCGTGAGGGACAGCGGGCGTAGCATCCGCGCCAAGCCACCTGTCTCCTCACTCTCTACCGTTGGCTCGCTGTCCCTCTCACGCTCCCTCTCCGTGGGCAATGGCCTTAACTTGCTGGGCTCCAGCCTGTCTGTCAACGGCATGGGCATGGGGGCCAGCGAGAAGGAGACAATGCAGGGTCTGAACGATAGGCTGGCCAACTACCTGGACAAGGTGCGCTCCCTGGAGAGGTCCAACGCCGAGCTGGAACTCAAGATCAAGCAGCTCATGATGGAACGTGCCCCCAAAGGACACGATATCGAGGGCATGATGGCGCAGGCCCATGCCATTGGGCAGGAGGTCTGTCTTCATATCATAATATAGCCTAGCTGTTCCCTGAACACAGGAGGAACTTTGTAGAAGATACACATATGATATACAGCTTATGTTTTCTATCGAATACTCCAGCTAAAGCTGGGAAATCAGGGAAGTCAGACTTTTTTAAATTGCTAATGCTGTATCTTAAAAAAACATAATTGACTATAGCATTAGCAAAGTTATGGAAGTTGTGTTGATTCAATGTTGATTCGTCTGTTCTGGACATGTAGGTGAGAAAGAAAACACTGGAGAATGCTCGTATCATGCTGGAGATTGATAACGCCAAGCTGGCAGCCGATGACTTCAGGGTCAAGTGAGTATCACACTTTTACCTGCCTGTGAGTGTTCACATAGGAATGCCAGACTGCAAAGGTCTGTAATAAATTACCTTTCTGTCAGGCTGCTAAACAAGAGCTCCCTTCCCATGACACTACAGGTATCTAGCCAAGTTAGTACATGACTTGATAGACCCAGTGGGTCAGAGATATAGCATTAATTTCTGAAATGTCTACAATAGGAAAAGATCCACACACATTGCCGCTTGTCATGTTTCACTATGTGATGTTGGTACAGTGTGTTTCATTCAGCAGAAATAAATCAATTGATAGTGTCATTTTTAACCCATGAAAAATATACTGTAGTTATTCTGTGAGCCATATCATGCAGGGACATCCATAAAGTATACAGTTCACAACTATAAACAATTAAACTAATAAAATAAAGTTTGGACATTTTGTATAAAACTAAAAGTAATACAACTGATTAGGAGGAGCAGCAGAATAAACATATGCTAATACACAATACATACAGTACAAATACAGTAATAATACATAAAGAAATACATTTGAAAAGAAGAGGGGGGGGGGGGGGGGGGGTTTAAAAATATGACATCACGTAAAGGCCTGTGTAAAATATCAGCTTTTAAGAAGTGTTATAAAAGATGGTGTACTCCCTGTAGTGCCCTGCTGGCACCTTTAGTTTTGAGTGGACTTACAGTAGGAACAGCCATGCAAGCCCTGCACAAGGATAACACATCGCTTTTCTCTTCATAGATGGGAAGCTGAGGCCACTCTATGCCAGTCCGTGGAGAGGGATTGTCAGGCACTGAAACGGGCCAAGTCTGACCATGACCAGATTATCGCCACTCTCCGTGGAGACCTAGACAGCCTGAAGGAAGAGCTCTACTTTCTCAAGAAAAATCACGATGAGGTGGGATTCACTTCAGTGTCAGGGTCATGTCAAGATATTTGATGAATGAAGGAGTCCATAGTCCTAATCACATTTCAGATTGTAAACATTCCTGGACAACAGCTTTTGGAGCAATGAGGGTGGTTAAGATATTTTGTGGCCATTGGTCTTGCCTCATGACTGACATAATTTGTCCTGCAATGCTGTCCTTACGTTTCTGCGTAAGAACTTCACAATTTGACATAGGTCATTTTGCTGTGCTATTTCTACAACAAGCCTGAAGGGTCAAAAGTATTCAGTATCTGAAACATGATCATGTCTTTAAGACCACACCTTGTTCTGTTTAGTCATTGTGCATGTACCGTAGATACCATGATAAAACACACATACACAAAACAAGACTGTGTTTAAAACGTCTATGGCAGGGCAGGGGTCAATAGAACTCCACACCTGACATAATGCAAACTGGCATTTGTCAGCAGTGACTTTTGACAACAACGTGATGAAATCTTTCCCAAATCTTTCTACGGACATTTCTTAAAGCAACCACAACCATGCCGGTTAGTACTATGCTTAGCATTTTGATTTTACATTTGACTTCATTTGACACAAAACAAATGCAAGTGAAACTTAATAGGAATTATAAATGAAAATCATAATATTACAAGATAAAAATACAATAATTGTCTAATAAATCTTTCTGGTTAGAAGTAACATTTAGATAATTGGTGAATTGCTTTGTTATTGTATGAATGAATTAGTCTGAACAAGATAACCCAAAAATAAAAGGGAATAAACAATATATATGTATATGTAAATACATGACAAAGCAAAATAATCTCATTACCCTGCTAAAGTATTTAGTGAGCCACACTTTGTGAGCACTGGGCCACACTGCATGTCAGCCCAGGTGTTATCCCAGCTGAAGATTGTGTCCCACAGGAGGTGAGCTTGCTCAAGGGCCGTCTGGCCAACGGGCAGGTGACAGTGGAGGTGGATGCAGCACAGGGCCCCGACCTGGGGGCCATCATGGCTGAGCTGAGGGTCCAGTATGAAGGGATCGCCCGCAAGAACAAAGAGGATGCTGAGACCTGGTACCTTAAGAAGGTTAGTGCAACAAGCTGATATTTGATTTGCACACTCCTCCATTGTGTTAAATGTGAAATATGCTATGTTATTTTAACACAAATCCACATGAAACAACTATTGTCTATGTAAAGTTATAGTTGAGCAATGACACCACACCCCCTCTGTGTGTGTTGTAAATCAAGCTCCTCCGTTCTTTGTTTTTATATCCGGGCCGGAACCGTGTGCATGTTAGTGTGTGTGTGTGTGTGTGTGTGTGTGTGTGTGGTTGTGTGTGTGCGCGCGCGACTGTGCTTGTAAGCATTTGTTTGGTCTTAGATGCTGTGGCTCTAGTATGACATCTAGTGGCAGAAATTCATATTGAAGCACTTTAAAAAAAAACACGGAACCCCAAATGAGAAGCCAAGCCTACGGTCTATGTATTGAAACACAATTAAAATATAGCTGGCTGGAGGCGGAGGGGAGTAGAAAGGAGTGCAAGCGGGTGCACTCAGGTGTGAGAGGGACGTGCATGTTTTGAGTTTCAAATCAAAATAACAGTGTCTCCGGTGCCTAATGACAAAGGCATTTGCAGACAAACATTGAGAAGTGTCTGTGTAAGCATTGAAATTCTTTTGACTTTCATGAGACATCTTAATTTTTTCCTCCCTGTATTTGCAGCAATTACAAGAGGTGTGGCTTTGTCTATGGTGTCTAGGCTAAAAGCATTACTTCCTGATATTTGTGGAACACCAATTTCTTGGGAAGACAATACTTCTAGCAAATTTAAGTTAACATTTGACGATAAATCAGTTATCCTAGGCATCTTTAAAGTGATATTGAATTTTTGTTAAATACTTGCCTCTCTAGCTTCCTCTCCTCAATTTGAATTCCTCATGCTGACGTTGAGTCAAGATTAATCCATTGTTTTGGACCAGACTTGGAGCAGACCTGCCAACATTTTCATTGTTTCTCAAAAACAACATGTCTGGTTCCAAATCTATTGGTAGTATGTGAACTCCTCATACGAGTAACTTGAGGACTTATTAAGGAATACGGAGGAAGCCAGAGAGTTGAAGGTTTTACAAAAGTTCAGTATTGTTTTAAGATAATTCCCTGTGTGTGTGCACGTGTGTGTGTGTGTGGGTGCGTGTGTCTGTGCGTGCATCACAGCTGGACGCAGTGCAGTCTGAGGTAAAAGAGAGTAATGAAGCTCTGCGTTGTGCCCAAGGAGAGCTGAACGAGAGACGCCGCTTCTTACAGGCACTGGAGGTGGAGCTGGACAGCTTGAGGAAACAGGTGCTTAAAACACACATAGAGTTACAGAGCACAGAGCCACACTGTAATTTCAAGAGCCCTGATCCAATTGCATATAACTTGACTGGTGACATCTCCTCAGTGTCTTGATGCTTTGCAAGCTGTTTAATGGCAGGGGTGCTGTCTTTTGTTAACAGCTCCCCTATAATTATCCCCAGGTCCTCACGAGATACAGTATGTGACATCATTTTCCATCTGACTAAATGTTCTGCTATTTAGAATTAGTCAGTTCATGGAAACAAATGCTTATATGATTAAACCGTAGACTATAGGCTACAGCAGAGGTCTTCAATGGGGGGTCCAGGACCCTTAGAAAGTCCTCAGAGGTACTGCAAGGGACCCCTCCAAAATATTTGATCTAAAATTTATTTTCTTCCAAAAATGTAAGTGTCAGAAGATGTACATTCTTAAAAATTAAAAATGTAATAATAATTCATTATTTATTTTAATGGTAAATGGTAAATACATTTTAATAATGACTTAATGAGTGGCCTATGTTTATACACTATAGGCCACCCTACATATTATTGTTGGCCCGGTGAACTAAATGGTAAATCTGCAACTTTTGGTCTAGTAAAATATTTAGTTCACTCTGATCTGTATGCCAACATATTTCTGTTATGAGGAAATGAATAGGTGGACATGCATACTTCTCCGTTTATCATATGTTGTTTTGTTAGTTACTGTGTATACCTGCTGTTCCCATGACCCAATTTCCTTCATTGAAAAAAAGAAAAATATCCATCCAGATTAAATACAGCATGTTTATTGTTTATTAAAGCATTTATTGTTTAATCCAATGGTTCTCACATTGTTTAAGACACAACTCCCAAAAATAATATTTGTTAATAGATTGCCTATAAGGTAACATAGCATGAAATATGGAATATACAGCTACAAAGTGAAATATATACAGCAAGGTTGTTTAAAGACAACCATGAATACTATTGAATCGTGTGTATATTTAATGTAACTAAATCAACCCACACCCACACTGAACACTTTAATTATTAAGATATAACAGGAGGACAGACCTTTGAACACGGTATTGTACTAAAGCTGTGAATGAATATGCTCTGTCATAATGTGTTGCCAGGTTAATGTGTTAGAGGGTAACCTGGGGGAGACTGGACATAAATATGCTGTAGAGATGGATCGTCTTCAGGCAACCCTGAGCCAGCTAGAGGATGAGCTGTCCCAGCTACGTTTGGACATGCAGCGCAACAAGACCGATTATGAACAGCTGCTGCGCATTAAACAGAACCTGGAAATGGAGATTGCCACCTACAGGAGGCTTCTGGAAGGAGAGGAAATGTAAGTGCACTTCTCACAATGGGCAAGTTATATCAGACAGCAGGGCTACAACGAAACTGTTCGCAGTTAAATGAGTACATGGATATGGAGTGTGTAGTGCCAGTAACCCATAGCCCCTAGAAACCAACATTTTAGCCTTAGGTCAGTGATGATGTTTGAAACACAAGTCTAGGAGAGGGGCACAAATGGTTAGTCTATATGAGCTGTAGGACGAGAATAGGGGACGGCAATCTAAACGTCACTCGGGTGTGGCAAGGGTATAAACTCTCATGCAACCCCCATATACAACCCAAAGCAGTGTGTACAGTAGGTGTCACATTGTCTCTACAAATGCACAAACCCCTGTAAATAGTAGTCTAGTGTGTACAGGGCCCATTAGTATTGGTATATATTGTGTTATCCTAGCCTACTGTTCATAGATACACATGTTACAAAACATTTGGATATGTATTCTGTTCTATTAAAATAACGTTGCAGATTGTTTGTTTTTTACCCACAGGGTTAAGGAAACAGTTGCACCTCCTAAAAGTAAGTAGATGATTCAGTGTTCATAACACCATGGACACTGCTCATTAATATGTATACCACACATGACACTTTGAAACAGAAATGCTTCTCTGTTTCAAAACTTTGATTCTGTTGTGAATCAAAGTTAACTGATTTTAAAATGAAGGATTTTGTTGGGTTTTCATTAATATATTAGAAATGTGCTTGCTAAATAAAGATGATTTGCAGTCCATTAAAACTCATAACTGTGTTATGCTAACCTTTGCCTAGCTTACATTCTACACAGTCACCTAAATAAACCGTCAATTAAAAACTATTGTTGTTAAATTTACATTTACATTTATACATGTAGTTATTTATATCAATGAAAAAGCCGGTTCTGTTTATCCAGAGGAGCCAGACGTCAGAACCAGGAAGATCGTGAAGGTGGTCACTCAGACAATGGTGAATGGCAAGGTGGTTGATGAGTCCAGTGAGGTGGAACAGATCGAGGAACATAAGAAATGAGCAATGAGACATGCCCGCTCTGGACCTCCATATCTGCACCTGGACACACTCGCTTGTGTCTCGTGTCTTCCATAATGTTAAAATAAAGAGATCAAATGAATATATTTAAAATAAACATGTTGCCTGTACCTTCAGCATTGTCTTTAATGTCAGGGAATGCTGTTCTTGGGCTTGCCCGAGATAGGCTACAGTAGAATATAGGCTTTGTTATTCAACATTTGTTCTGTTGATGTGAAAGACTATCTTCAATGAACAAAAAAATCACCTGCATCATGTATGTATTTATGTGTCATTGTGTTACAATAGTCACATTGTGGCTTCAGTGTCAGTGTTAAATACAGTGATACACTAAATCCAGGACAGGAATATAATAGGGGAGGGAGAAACCAGGGAAATATTTGATTTTCCACCGCAGCACAAGGGCAGAAACTATAGTATGTAGGGAACTAAATACGGTGTTGTCAGGTTACTGCAGGTACAGGGGGGGTGCTCTCATCTCTTTGAATATAAAAAAGTTATGTTTATTTCTATAGTCCCTTATCAAATTACAGTCCCAAAGGACTGCACAGGCCCACATTTCACATAGAAAACCTGTTCGTTCTCTTCCCAAGGAACACTTGGGAATACAGTTAGTCCTTTGTGCTGATGTTCTACAGGTATGCCACATGAGGAAGTGATACACTGCTTCATAGTCAGGAGAGATGCAGTATTCTGTCATTCTGTTCACCATCCATCACCACAACACAGTTTGCATCAATGCAGTGGTGGGGCGTGTGTGTGTGTGTGTGTGTGTGTGTGTGTGTGGGTGTGGGGAAGGGGGGGTGGGGGGGGGCTGATGAGGGGTCACTAGTAGTGTAGCTCACACCTATACTCAACACAACCACACAGAAAAGCAGATCATGCCAAGGGTTAAGCTAAAGGGGGAACACTGAACTATGGCTGGTGAAATGCTTGACTACTCGATAAAAGTAGCTTTTATGTCTGACTGAAGGTCGCTACAGAAGTAGCATGCAGATTGTTCCTGGGACTCTGTGAGAATACTTTAATCCCACTCGTTCGTGACTCTATGGGATAAATAACAAGCATGCATTCTACGAGTATAGTGCTCAGGATGGAACGTATGGTACCACCACTTCAGATAAATAAAAAAGGGCAAGAAATTTATTCTTTAATTGGTCATCTAAGATAAACTGGGTGTCAGGAGTTTTAGTCAGGATACAGACTTTTAATACTTATCATTGTGAGGCCAAAGAGTAGCCCATTGCCCAATACAAATGTGTAGTGTTTCGAATGACCGAGGCAACAACGAGGGAGTAAGAAGTAACAAAAAAGGTTTAATATAACTCAACATACA
>JAODUK010000059.1:0-14106 GCA_027564635.1 Typhlichthys eigenmanni | reverse complement strand
ATCAGCTGTGTTGGATCAGGGAGACATCTAAAACATGCAGGGCAGCGGCCCTCTAGGACCAGGATTGGGGATCCCTGGCCTAAACAATAAAGTAGGCCCATGGGCATCTTTGACACGGTTAACCAAAGGGCATCTGAGCAAGGGAAACAAACGTAACGCACCACACATTTAGCGGTTACTAGGCCCATGGGTTTTTAGCCTCCTTTTAAGAGGCAAAAAAATGTATCAAACACCTTTTTCACAGTTGACCACTGTATTGGCTGGTTTACCAATCTAAGACAGAGGTTTGTGCGTACTATATATTTTGAGGACCTCAAATCCACTACTACTAATGAATATGTACACTGGTGTACCTCAAGGTTCAGCCCTGGGCCCAATATTATTTATAATTAATATTATTAGCTTTGGACATGCTCATCTCCATTTTTATGCTGATGACACAGCTTTTATTATACACATTTATTTATTATTTTTTTTAAATAATACTTTTTTATTTTCTTTCAAAACCAGAAAGGGATTGGCTGCTGCCACCTATCTCCTAGTGCTCGATCACCACAATATGCTTTATAGGACTGTGTAGGTTTGGGCGATATGGACCAAAAATCATATCCCGATATATTTAGGTTGAATACCAATACACGATATACAGTATATCTGTATTTTCTATAAAGTGGGCTAAATGTTCTGGAGGAGAAAAAACGACATGGTAAAATCCATAGCGGAGAGAGAGGTTGTGAACATTGCAGCTATAATGACTGAATGATGAATTGAGTTTACTCAATTGAATCCACATTTGTTTGTGATTACAGGGTACCTTGTAATACCAGTTGGCTACCTGTATCTGTTAAACAGAAATTTAGCATGTGACTCAGTATTTTCTCTCTCATTGGCTACTGTGAAAAATGGTGCAAATATAACTATATTGATATAAACGATATTGTCTAATTTTAAATATCTTTTGAAAACATATCGATATAAATGAAATATCGATATATCACCCAGCCCTAGGACTGTGCCTGGCTGATGTTTAGCTTTGTTAGAAACCACCTACCATAGTGCAATGAGATCTGTGACTGCATTTAAAGCTCTTACATTCCATTGCACTTTGTACAACATGAGTTACATCTCTTCGTTATCAATGAAGATGCATTGTCATACTTGTATCTTTAGTATGCTTATCCTTGCACTTTGTATACTGTGTGTCACACCTTTTAACTTAGTTATAGTTGAACGGAGCTTGCTAAGAATGCCTTACCTACTCTGCTCTCTTTACCTGGAATACACTCTCCACATTGACTTGTATCTGAGAAATCCTGGTTAAAAGTATTTTTCGGTTCCTAAAAGTTCTTTTAGGAATAAATATGTACAGTAGAACTGTAGATTACTTGTACGTCGAGTACAAGTGTACTCATATTTTAAATAATTTTGTCTTGTTGTTATATTTTCAATTCAAGTGTATTCTAGTCCTAGAGGGATTGAATGTCTGTTTTTGGGTGTGATTGTTGTTCATCTCTGAAATTCTACTCTATTTTGGCCAGATATCTCTTGAATAATATTAATCTTAATGACATCACACCTGGTTAAATAAAGGTAAAATAACATGACCCCATACACACGAACCAACGTAATTGGATGTGAGCAGCCAGCCAGGTTTGTCTAGTCGGTGGCAGGTCTTCAAACAGTGTGCCTGTGCTAAAGTAATATATACAAAGGATACGAAAAAAAACAGCTTTGTTTAACATTCATCAAAATTCCACTGATCCACTCTGCGAAACACGAGAGAAGCCTCTGAATCTAAGATTCCAACATTCCTTTAGCTGCTACAGGAAGCACAAATAAATAAACAAATTGAGTGGATCCAATCCAATATGCCTGTGTGTAAACAAACAATAGTTATACATGACCAGCATGCCTCTTTCAATCTCTCTCGTCTCCCATTTCTCCTGGTCATTCCCTCGCCCTCTGTTCATCCTCTATCATCTCTGTATTCCCCTCTTTCTCCATCCCCCCTCTCTCTCACACACTCACACACACACACACACACACACACACACCTCCCAACGGTACTCATAATCTGCATGTATAATCAGATTACTGGAATGCGGGTGTCTTGTCAGCTGTCAGTTAGACAGACATGGTCTGTCTCAAGGTCATACTGTTGAGGACACTATGTAACTAACTGGTACAGTGTGCTCACTCTTGAGAGTCAATTAAAAATAATGAATTTGAGCATAAACAAGAAAGAAAACAACCTCACAATTTTCCCCACTGTGATTTGTGGTACAAAAAAAGTCTCTTTGCTACTTCCCTCACCATTTATTATGCTTCCTACGGTGTCCAACCTGCTTTCCTACACAGTATCTCCTCTCTTCTCCTCTAGCTGTTTTGAAGACGATGAGCCTCCATGCGCTGAGGAGATTGAATATTCCGTAGACTGTTGTCCCAAACTCAGCGCAACGGAGATGGACTCCGACGTGAATGGAGACACGTTCGGCGCCGATGAGCAGCAGGATGAAGCGGGACGCGCGGCAGGAAGCAACAAGCATCCAAACAGGAAGTCTCAGCTCATTCCTCAGCGGATTGGACGGGGGTCAATAGACACACTGAGCATGACCAGAAGGTCCTGTCAAAGCGTCAGCATAGCCAACGGACACTACCTCAGTTAAAAGGTTTATTTTGACTGAAGTTTAGTCACTTTCAAAGTGAATCAATTTCTTAATGTGTGTTCGGTGTTTGTGTTCGGTGTTTCATTAAAAATAAATACATATATAAAAGAATATATAGACATCCACATAAAGGAGTCAAGTAAAGATACAAATAATACATTAAATTGCTAAATATGAATGATTCTTTGATATTTAATGTAGTGGGGTTTACAATGTAAGAGGTGTGGCTGTATTGTATTTGACTTCTGATGTGGTCATTTGGCTAAAATATCCTGTAGCATTTACTTTTTTATCTACAGTTTTGTAAAAACACAGTTAGTTTGTGGTTGGAACGTGAGCCAACCTCGATCTGACACAACCGCTAGGTGTATGTACATCACAAGTATGAGCTGGACCGCTCCTGTTGCTATGTATGCTTTGCATTCTACCCATATATTGACCAGATAATTATACAATACAGCCCAGTATGATATCAAATACCATGCCTGTCATTGTGCCATGTTAAATTAACCGATCCCAAGGCCCACCCCTTTCACAAACAGCATAGTAAATATAACAGGTAAACAGACAGTTGACTGAGTTTCTGTCGGATTTAATAAATGCTCAACTGTTTTTGGAGGACAGGCGAAAAGGGGCGGGGCTTGGGATCGATCAATTGCATTAGTCCAAAATACAGGACCTTCTACATGTATTTATTATCTTGTTCCCAGTGAGGGAGTCACAGCAATACTGGAATGACCCTAATGGCAGCTGACTTTATTAGTGAAACATTCTGTGCTGATGTGATTAATGCCAAAAGGAGATTATTTGTTTGCTCTGCTATTTAGAACATTCTGATTGCTATTGACTAATACTGGTCTATGTTTTGTTATGAATCTTACTGTACAGGATAGGCCTACAAGAATGAAAGTGCGTCTGTGAACAAGTCTATTTATGAATCTTCAGCTTTTATATATCTTTCTCTGGTTCCTCCAGAGGCCCCATACCTGGATCTCAATTGACAATTTATCAATACGTAGATTAGAATTCGGTTACGAAATGCATGATACAACCAGCATGATAACCAGCATCGCAGGTTATTTGAGTTGTACTAGTGTATGTGTGTGTGTGTGTGTGTGTGTGTGTGTGTGTGTGTCAAGTGCACTATGCAAAACTGATATTTAATGTATCTGTGTAATTGGCCAGGACTGCAATCTTCTCAACACTAAAAAATGTATACATGAAAGAATAAACATCCCTGTCTTTAAACCTCCATAAATTGTTATGTGTTCAATGACTTGAAATGTCTAGTTGGCCAAACAGCATATTACAGTTCACAGTAGAATTGTTAGTAGAATCATTACAAACAATATTTTAAAAGTGATTTATGTTAGTAATGTGCATATCGTATTGTTGATAGAATTGTGTTAGACACACAAAAACACTGAATAGGTCAACATTATACAGTAGAGTGCAGCATTTTATACTTACTCCCATGAGAAATCATAGTACTGAAATAAAAAAGTATTATTTACTTCTATGAATATGATGTTTGGTGAAATTGAATAAATGTGTATATTACTGTGAATTTAGTCATATTAAATATTTAAACGTCAAAGTAAAGTTACAGGATGTTCCCCTTCCCCAAGGTTGTTAATCTAATGAATGCTTTTAGCTAAAGTTTGCCTGTGAAAATAAGGTAAGTTAACACTTTATTGATCCCACGGGAAACATTTAGCTGTTGCAGCAGTCAAACACAAAGTAAGGTAACTATAACACACAAATACTATACTATACTATATTATATCTGGTACTGTACATACAGTACAGTAGTGTGTGTGTAGTATTACAGTAATATGCGGTCACACTATAACCCAGAATTATCATAATGCACTTACATCATACTACCTTGACTTATAATTCCTTTTTTATGATACTTGAATATTTCTACAAATTACGGCCTGTGTCTAGTCAATTTATAAACATTCAAAAACCAGCTCATTATTAATCTGTGTAGATTCCAATTCCCAAGAATGGTCTGATTTTATGTTTTCATTATAATTAATTGGTGTAATCTCCCTCTAATCCGAGACAACAGTCAACAACACCCGCTTGGGTAGATGCCAATGTTGTAATGACAACATGCAATGTTCACTGAACAGCTACAGTATTTGGATTTTCTTAATAGTGACGATAAACCTTTGAGGATCTCCTTGAGGAGATGGAGTTGAACAGGGACACCCACTCGTTCTTGTAATATGATAAACAAACTTTCCACAACATGAGGACTTACCATCTGCCATGCAAATGCGTTTCAGTTCTGGTCTTTAAATATTTTTATATCCCCGGATTGTATGCCTCCGGGAAAAAAACGATCCGTTTGAGTTAATGGACAGCAGCATCTTCACACAGAGCTGCAACAGATGTGTTTGCTTTTCCTCCCTCATTGAAATACATCGAAGTTTTACATTTTTGGCTGCAGCACAATTGATCAAGTGAACTTGGTTCTGGGAATATGGGTCTGCTACCCACACTGCTTTATTCATAGGTTGTCTGCTGTGAGTGTTTTGTAGATCAGATTCCGTTATTGAAAAGAAGTAACGGTTACGGTAACAATTGGATAACAAACCTTAGATACCCCTAGTGGATGCGCAAGGTACTGCATATGCACAAACAGCCTAGCAACCTAGCGGCCCCTCAAAGTGCCGTACAGTATTACTTGTGATGTCAGCCATGCAAGATACTATCTAACCACCAGGAGCAGTTAGGGTTAGGGGTCTTGCTCAGGGACCCCTCGGGGTTTGAACCAGTGACCTCTGGATCACCTGTCACCTCGCTCTACGCGTAGCTGCCCAATGTGCCTTGTTCATCCATGTCTGAGATCTCACGTGTCAAAGACAGACAAATGAATGTCATAATTGTCCCCAAATTAAGAATGAAGACTATACTGTGGAGCTGTTGACTGAGCTTGTACTACTACGACGTGTGTGTGTCTGTGTGTGTTTGTGTATATAGTAGGTGGAGTGTTCATTTCAATTCCCTTATCAGCTAAATAGCCCAGATGAATTTTGGTGCACCCGAATCATTAAGCCATATAATTACCATGTGCACATGCCTCTGTGTTTGTGTGTGCGTGCGTGCATGTGTGTGGGGTTTTAATGACAACAACCCAGCATGGCTTTTATCAGCACCAGGAGACTAGGAAGAATAGTGTTGGCTGTTCAGGGAATTTACTTTTAATTTGAAAGCGTTTCTCTCTCTCTTGGATGTCTTTCCATCTCTGTCATGAGCATGACAGTCTCCATGTGTGTGTCTCTCTGGTCAACGGCACACTGATTCATATGGACAGCATACAGGGGTGCCTCGATGATTCTTTATATTACAAAATGTAAGGGAGTTAACTTATTTTTACGATTCTTTTATAATTGTGTTTTAATATCCATCAACACACAATCTTGTGGCTTTTACTGAAGTTGGCATTGAATACATGTGTTATTTGTACACATTATAAATATATCAGTTGTTGTTTGCGCAGTGTCATAATATGTTGTGCTAGGCAAAAAAGACATTAAGGCAATGCTCTGGTATGGGTTGACCTTGGTGAGCTATATCGTCAGTTTGACTTCACCACGAGGATCAGTCTGGAGAGCTAGAAATCCTTGCTCTTCAGTGGTTGGTGATTGGTCAACCGTAGTGTCAACTGAGGTGTTACAACAGGGAAAGTCATTTGGAAACAGCAATGGCGGTTCCTGAAGAGGTTAACGTAGATGATGCAACAGCATCAGTTTTTATAAGAATTAAGTATTAGAAGAGGACTAAATGCTTTTCTTTATGGAAAATGTGTTTTCACTCTTCTCCCGACTGTCTTCAGCAGTAGTTGATTTAACAACTGACTTTGCTGGTTCACACGTTTGTCTAATAACCATTTTATGAAAGTGTCTGCCCTTTTCAAACAGTTTCAATGGACGCTCCACAGATTGTTGTGTAACAAACCACCTGGCATGTCAGGTTATGGGTGAGCAGGCTCCATTGAAATTAATGGTGGCCATTTTGACACACATTATCCATTTCATCCTTACCCAGAGCATAGTGTTGCCCGAACACTCAAGATCCTCTGCTTATTCTTTACACATATTATAGTGAATGATCCAGAACAATATAAATGTCTGATCTCCCAGCCTGTATGTTCATTCATTATCTAGGATGCAAGGGTGGCAATTGAATATGCATGTATGTTTGCAGATAAACACACTTTTAGATTGTAGTTTAGATACAATTGCCAGCCAGGATGAAAATATTTAATTAATTAAGTAATTAATTTGTGTGTTGCTAACCACAAATTGTACAGTACATAGGCCAGGGGTTCATAAACCTTTCAGATCACAGCCCCCACTATCCCCAGAGATAGTTTGTAGGCTAGTAGCAGAATTCATCAATGTATAAACTGTACTATAATTACTAAAATGTGGTATTTCTAATCATTGTAAAGTGTTATTTTCTTTGGAAAAATTATCTCCTCTGTGTATCGCGCCCCCAGGGGGAGGAAGTCTGACCCCTACTTTGAGAAACACTGCATTTGTTATGACCTCCATTTGGTAAACTCCTCCAGTCTGCCACACCCTGTCAATAATCTTTTGCGTCCGTCCATCTAAGCAAGTCGACCTCCGAATGCTTGTATAGTGTACCTCATGTCCTTACGCAGACAGGACATACATTGTCATCAGTCCCATCAAAGTAATGATTCACAGCGGGCTCTGGAATTAGACATGGGTGTTCTGTTTGTGTCTGAGCAGAATGTATTGCTTCGTCACAGAATGGACATGTGTTTTAATGTATTATTCTTTCTTAAATCACTTTAACTGTTTTAATGGGGAAAAGGGCTTGGTGTCTTCATCACTCAATTGGTCCCGTCTTCTCACCCCCTTAGAAACCGTCTCCTGGGGGAATATTATTTGAAGTCTGGTGTTTTCATCTTGTCTTTTACTCTCCAATGAAAAGAGAAGAAAATCTATTAGCGTGCGTTTGACAATTCGATATGCCGCTTAATTCAGTCCTGGACAAATAAATTTCCTTTGCGAGGCTGACACAATTAACCAGAGATAGCAACAGACCTTGCACACAAGAGATGTACTGTAGCACACCCATGGCTGACATTTACCTAAAGTGTACATTTTGTACTGAATTATTAGTATATTATTATTGTTTCATACTTTTTTGGTATGTCTAACCAGTTTGTATAATCATAGTTTAGAGCTCAATGCATACATTTATAATTTTTTGTCAACGGGTTTTAAAAATATGTTTAACATGGCCTTCGGAATTTAAATGTGAAATTTTTACATTTCTTAAACCATAAATTATGTGCATTGGTTACCTCAGTATTTAGTCCCTATATTAACATTTGTCAGATGTTATTGAGAAACAAGTGAATGACAAAATAAATACTGGTCTGAACGAATAATAATTTCAAATCTAAATGTTTTAGTTGTGATGTCTGAAGATGCTTAATTCATTTGTACATTTTGAAAGAATTTGAATAAAATTCAAAATATTTGTAATAAATAAAACAAGCATATTTGGTCCTGGATGTAACAATGTTTGAATTGTCTGAGACCTTTCCCATGATAGCCAATACAATTAAGACATGCTTCACAAAGAAAGTTATAGTGAAATGTTAAACAGAATAATTTTGTAACGTTATTTTTGTGAAATATTCAGCTACACAGGTTTGAGAGGATGCCTGCATTTAAGCTGTTACATTCAGATAGACATCAGGATGGAGTCTCCTTTTAAAAATGTCCTCGTAAAGCCAACATGTATATAGTAACCACTCCATATATCTATACATATATGGAGTGGTTACTATTTACAGTGAAGCTACTAATACTTCAGTAGAGGTAAGTATGACATAAACCAGCCCAGCATTAGATATCCCTGGTGTGATCTTTAAAAGACCCATTGCATGAAAACCAAGTATTTGTAGATGTTTTTGGAATTAGCAATGTCGATGTGACACAGAAGTAGTAAGCCTTTCAAAGTGGACTGTTAGCTTCCTGGTCTGTAATGGCTAAAAAAGGGAGAGAGGTGGGGAAACAGGCGAGTGAGAGAAACGTGCATTTGTTGCGTAGATTACTGCACACAAGGATGAGCAAGGATGGCTGCAATGTTATGCTATGATATAATTTAACATTCATTCATGAAATAATGTGCTTAGTATATACATGGCTGGTAATCAAAACGTAACACCGTTCCTAAACAGGGCTGTGTGACCAAGCTGCTGCTGTTTTGTTGACACAAACAACAATGAACTACATTCTGCCGCCTGTATCCTTTACTGTAGTCTGGACGGCGAGGCGGAATTCATGTGCAATATTAACACCTTGAAAACACTGCTGAAATTAAACTCTATTTGGTTCAAAACCCATAAAACTATGTTCAAACAGCGTCTGCACCGGTACTAGCAGTAACGCAGTCGTAGCCTCACGTCAACACAGCTACGTGGAAGTCGGGGCGGAGTGGGCAGTGACTTGTTAAATTTAACGCAACAGTCACTGAAATCAGACCGTTATCTAAAGAGTTGTTGTATGATGTGCTATTCCACATCACATTCACCTAAGCTTGTCAACTACATTGCATTGAGAAGTCAAGGAACTGTGTCAACAAGTGAAAAGGAGCATGAAATTACTCCTTTAAGATGCATTGGTGTGTTAAATTAAATACAAGTATGCTTTACAATCTGTATACAGTATGTTTGCAGTACATTGCCATACTGTATACTACATGTGCTAATTAACTAAATGAAAAGTAAGCTGGCAGGTTTTGCTAAATTAAAATAAAACTTTTTTCTAAATTAGTTTAAAGGTTTTTGGAACAGTAACTGTTCACGGAATTAAATGTTTAAAGGTTTCTCAAATGAAGTTCAGAGTCTGTCGGCATGTCTAATCTGCTTCATAATTACAATATTGTATATGTGACATTTTGTGCTTCAACAATGAACAAAGCGCTAAAGAGGAAGATAAAAGGAAGATAAAAGAACATTTGAATTTGGGAAAGATGGTAACTTGAGCGTGAAAAAGGAAAAATAGTCAGCAGCTATGATGAAAAAATTAATTGTGTATTTTAACTGAACTTTGTCCATTTTTATATTACACATTCTAACGAAACATGAATCCGCTGTGTTTGGTACAGTCCTAAGTTGTGGCATTTCGGCAGTCAAATCGTTTCTGATGGCCTTTACAAAGTAACATGACATTTATTTCTAATTTGAGAGTGTATGAGACAGAATACTGGATGTTTAGTTTTACATATTCCACAAAATGAACATCTTGCAGTTCAGATTGTTGAAAAATAGATATTGTAATCTTATCTTTCTGTACTTTCTATCTGCAAAAACACATTGTTCCAAATATCTGTCAATATTGCAAATTCATTTTTGATATCTACAGACAAACATCCGTCAACCTACTGTAATTCTGGGGCATGGGTTGATTCGATTTTTTTTTTTTTTTTTTTTTTTTTTAAAGGAACACAAAATGTACTGAAAATACCCATTGATTAAAAAAATGGTCTAAGACCTAATAGATAAAAGCGTCCAAATAAAATCTGACTAATATTACAGGCTACAAACACAAGCTATAAAATTAATTATTGTCAACATGCATAAACATTTTTTTTTAAAGATTTTTTTAAACTCAGTTATTGCAAGCTAAATTGTAAGATAATAAATAATAATAAATAATAAAAAATATAATCCAATACTTCTACACAGACCTGGCTCCGTAAATAGTAACATAAACAAAGTGGCGAACACTGCTCATATCAACAAAGCCGTAGCACTACGTATTGCTTCACAATGCATTTATATGTGTGAGGCACCGCCGCAGAGAACTGCAAAGCAATATTGTTTTGATTGTAGCAAAAATGACTAATGAATTAAGAATGAGCTATAGTGACGTGCGGTTATGTCTTTCTCCGGGCCTGCAGTGTCTTAAAATGTAGTTCAGGTTGAGGCATGGTTAATACATAGTAGGCCTACAAAGATAGCAGGAGAACAACAGTAGGCTACTCTCTTGCTTAGTAATAACTACTACTGATGTGCTTAGGCTAGTCCATCGCGAGACCATCCTGATCCCACGAGCTTTAGTTTTATTTTGTTATTGGTCACTGCAGTATCCGCAAACGTTATTTCTCTTTTTCAGAAAACATCAGCAGTAACGTTTCTGATAGGTCATATAGTCATATAGGTCAATATATTTTAAAGGCAGGGTCAGTTTTTCTCGAGAACGCGTGCTTGCTTGCTAACATGCTAGCTTTGCCAACTCAGATCAAAACAATATTCTTCTGCAACGTCACTCCACACGTTAAATCGTATGGTTAAGCAAGGAAACTTTGTTGTTGTGAGCGGTGTTCGCCACTTTATTTATGTTCCTATTTATGGAGCTAGGGCTGTTTTGAAATATCTGATTGATTTTTCAGCATGCACAGAGAACTGTAAGCAAGCCAAAGGCGAGGAGATATTTGGTGAGTTTGACTAAAAGTGTTGTGACCCCCCCCCCCCCTTCGTGGTGGAGATGGGTGGCAACCGGGAAATACAGGCGGCACACTTTGGGTGGGGGTACAACCTTGCTTTATTGCGGAAGTATAGTGGTGTGGGTGGGTGGTTGGCTCCTCCCGCTCGGTCCTCCGGGTTTGGGTTCACTCGGCTTCCTGGTACAGAAAACAGGTTTAGTGGAGGACACATATACCGCACTATGGGTGCTGTTGCTCCTCTCTCTCCGTGGTCTTCTGGTAGATGTCTTGTCCTGGCTTTCTTTTCTTGTCTTGTCTCATCTGTTCTCTTCTTTCTTCTTTTCGTTTCGTCTCGTCTCGTCTCGTCTCGTCTCGTTTCTCCTCTTTTCTCCTCTCTCCTCCTCGCTCTGCCTCACCCTCTGTCCCTTTCCTTGTCTTTTTTTCCTCTCTTTATCCCCTGCTCATTTACCTCATTGGTTGCAGCTGGGGAGTCTCCACACCTGGAGAAGTTGGGAGGGGTAGTATCGTCCCTGGTATAGCACCCCTAGTGGTGTGGAGGCCGCATATCTGGTTAAGGCCCCACAGTGTTTACAGTAAGCCTACAATTATCTTGTAATACCTGACTATACCTTAAAAGCAGCTTCCTAATTGGCCTGCGTGATAGATCTCCGGCCACTGACCTGAGTGCATGACAAGTCGTAATTATGAGTTCCGAACTCGTACAGGCTTATACGTGAAGGCAACACTGGAGTACATGAAACTAGTTCTCCACACTTCCTTGTTTGTCCGGTGTGACGTCTGCCATGGGTTTGCATGGCTCCACGGTAATAAGAACATCATTTCAAGCTCCGTCTGTTGTCCTGATGCTGTGTCTACAAGACGTACGACTGTGAATATTACTATTACACATGACATATTACTTAGAGTGCGACAGCTGAAATTAGCCATCCACAAAACAATGTTGTCCCAGCCTGTGACGGAGCTGAAGGACGATAGTAGACGTATATCTCTCTCTCTCTCTCTCTCTCTCTCTCTCTCTCTCTCTCTCTCTCTCTCTCTCTCTCTCTCTCTCTCTCTCTTTCTCTCTGGGCTAGTCGTTGTAACCCCTCTGTTGCATCTATCCATCCTCTCCATCGTTTTTTCTCCTTTTCACCCCTTCTCCCAGTCTCTCCATAACCCCCGTCTCCTCCCACAAATGCCTCTGAGCTCCGTTGACTTTGTAAGTTATAGAGAAGATAATTCAATTTCATGTTCCATTGGCTCGGCCAACAGCCACTCGGAAATACGCTGTGGCATTCAACTCTCTGCGAGTGATTCCGCTTTCCATTCTCCTCCCTCTCTCTCTCTTTCATTCAGCCTGCCGTTTCCCTCTTTTGGTCTTCTTGTCATTTCTTTATCTTCTGAATGTCTTCACTCTCCGCCTCTTGTTTCCTTGCTATCTTTTTTCTCTCTCTTTCTCCCAATCTCAGACATGTTGCCATCATTCACCACTTCCAGGGTTCAGTCACAGTCTGTCTATCCCTCCTCTCCTCTCCCCCACCCACTCCTAAAATCCTTCACATCCAATTTTCCCCCTTTTCTGCTTTTCCTATACATTTGGTATTTTCCTGTCTGTCACAGTGCTAATCTCAGATATTCAGAGTCCTGCAGAACCTTCTGGAGTTTCTGAAAATTAAACTGCTGGAGAAAAAACACTATTTGCTTCCAACTCCCTCCAGTTATTGTTGAAACTAAATCAAATTGGTTGGAAAGATCCAACTAAATGCATTGACCGAAGAACATTTAATGCAATTTTACCACAGATGGTCAAAGCTAAGCTTCGTATTGCGTGCTGTAAATGTCAAAATTCGTCAGTATGGTTTGTGATTTTTGAGAACCTGGAGAAGCGGCAAAGTTCAGGGAGAGGCAGTATACCCAACAGTTTGATTCAGTATGAACAATGTGTTGTGATAGCTGCAGCCCTCATGTACCAAACTGATCATCTTTACTCGGCTCATGGGCACTACACACTTGCCATAATCACAAGGAAATTCATTAATTTTATCTGGAGTCACCTGACTGCGTATGCGAGGGATTGTGGCGACACAGCGCTATCTGTGGTCTGGCTGCGGTTGCGCTCGCTAACGTGTGTACAGTAAATGAGGCCTAACTATATAAAGTTACATATTATAGCAATTAATGTTAATACCAATGTATTATATTGTGTTATGGTGTATTCCTATTTTCATAGATGCTATCATGTGAAGTCAACAGAGACTACTTACAACATTATACTACTATTATTATATTTGTATTAATATTTATATTATTGCGTGGTGTCACAATAATCTCTTTATTTTAAAGTATGTTTTTATATTTCTGGGTCAACATTGCAGGTATAATTTAGACATACCGAAAAGCAATGTCAAAAAACATTGCTTTTTGGTGGTGATGCACTAATGAGCTGGATGCCAACCGCCATTAAGGGCAATCCAATCCCTGTATGTCCAAAGCGAGAGCTGTGTACAGATTCTCGGCAGTAAATCGGACTCCTTTCAGGTGGGGGTTGGTCTCCGCCAGGGCTGCGCTTTGTCACCAATCCTGTTTGCGATATTCATGGACAGGATATCGAGGCATAGTCGTGGTGGAGAGGGGTTGCGGTTCGGTAGCCTAAGGATCTCATCGCTACTCCAGGTGGGGAATGAGTCCTTACCCCAAGTGAGGGAGTGTAAGTACCTCGGGGTCTTGTTCGCATGTGAGGGGACTATGGAGCGAGAGATTGGCTGGAGAATGGGAGCAGCGGGAGCGGTATTGCAAACGCTTTACTGCACCATGGTGACGAAAAGAGAGCTCAGCTATCCGTGAGGAACTCGGAGTAAAGCCGCTACTCCTTCGCGTCGAAAGGAGCCAGTTGAGGTGGTACGGGCATCTAGTAAGGATGCCCCCTGGGCACCTCCCTTGGGAGGTGTTCCAG
>JAODUK010000058.1:0-14107 GCA_027564635.1 Typhlichthys eigenmanni | reverse complement strand
GCGATTGCAATACCGCTCCCGCTGCTCAGATTCTCCGGCCAATCTCTCGCTCCATAGTCCCCTCACTCGCGAACAAGGCCCCGAGGTACTTAAACTCTTTTCACGTCCCCGGAGCCAGCCTCTGCCTCCTGGGTCTGGTCCGTCGATGTCCCTGACCTTCTCTGCCACCCATTTGACAGCGCACCCGACCCCTATGGTTCCTCCCACGAGTGGTGGGCACATACATTTCTAGTAGTGTAAAACAAGCAATTCTAGTTGGGTCTGTAGGCCACATTCAGACCCATATCTGATTTGTTCCCCCCTAAGTGACTTGGATCTGATCTTTTCAGAGCGGCGTGAACAGAACAAATCACATGGAATCTGATGTTTTCTAATCAGATCTGGGCCACTTTCATATGTGGTACTAAATCGTATACATATATGATTCTGTTGTCAGTCTGAACAGTTAAGTCAGAATTCATGCGACTTTGACATCACACAATGTTGACATTCGCTGTGTGACTCGCATGGGATTCGCTATGTAATTAACTTAACTTATATTTTTATAGCGCCTTTCACAGGACCCAAGGACACTTTACACAGACTACAGAGACACAGCAAAAAAAAAAAAAGGTAATTCTATGTTGAATGCCTTGGTAAAGAGGTGGGTTTTTAAAAGCTCTGTCCCCAAAAGTCCGGAGTCTGGTGTGGGGGACAGAGAGCAAGCCCTTGTCGGTGGACCGCAGGTTCTGTGAGGAGGTGTAGGGGTGGAGAAGGTCCAGTAGGTATGTAGGGATTTGTAGGTGATGTGGAATTTGACCGGAAGCCAGTGAAGCTGAGTGAGGATCGGTGTGATGTGCTGCCACGGCCTAGTGTGAGTGAGAACCCTGACAGCTGAGTTCTGTACATATTGCAGCCTGTCCAAAACCTTGCTGGGTACCACATACAGGACACCATTGCAATAATCCAAGCAGGCGATAATGAAGGCATGGACGAGTGATTCTGCCACAGAGTCTGAGAGTGAAGGTGGAAGCCTTGAGATGTTTTTGAGGTGGTAGAACGCAGACTTGGTAATGAGTTTGACATGTGAATTAAATGATAGGGTGGAGTCAAAAATTACTCCAAGGTTACAGACTTCTTGAGATGGGGAGATGGATCAACCATCCACTTTGAGGAGTAGATGTTGGTCGACATTTTTTACAGTTCTGCAGTTGTAGTCCTTATTCGCAAGTGAAAATTCAGTAAATGGAAGATAGTAGTCAATGGATGGACAGTGAGCGAGGTGTTAAGACCATTGCACAAATACTACATGTAGCGGATAATTTTCCTCCCCCATTTTAACTAATGAGCGTTTGGACACTGCACAAGAGGTATAGCCTAGATATGCTGCCTCGCGGAGCAGACAATGGAATGCAAATACAGTATACATACATTGTAGAAGCAGAAATGAACAACAAATAGGCTGAATTAAAAGCAAACATTTTGCAGGGTTTTTAACCCCACCTCCTTGCTCCATCATTTCATCAATAGGCCTATGTCTGTTGCCGAACATATCAATGCACACGATCAACGCAGAAATAAAGAGTAGCTTACGGGAGAGGAAATCCACTAGCAGTCTGCGGGAAATGTTCATCATGCCTGGCGGAGAAAATATTCCATGTGAGTGTTTAACAGGCTTTAACAGCCTAAAACAGTCGGCTATTGGGCCTTCTGTACAAATTTGCTGACTTCCACTGCGCGCCAATGTTAACTTTTCTACATTCGACACAGCGGGCCACGTTGGATGTGATGTCTTGTTTGTTTGCGCATGCAGTTCAGAACCGTGAGCAGTTCACACTAGAATGTGCCACATTTAAACGGGCAATGTGAATAGCAAAACAAAACAATCGGACTGCAGCCTGACTCTCTAAGTTATGTCCCCCCTCAGCAGGAGACCGCAGCCAGGTGGGCAGCACTGACCGCCCAGACTCTGACGGTGACGACTCGGATGTTCCCGACGATGAGGACAACGAGGAGGAGGAGGAGGAGGAGGAGGAGGACAGCCAGGCGGAGTCGGGCCTGTCCACCAACCCCTCGGTGTCTGCCAGCCCTCAGCACGCACCCTCCAATCCAGCAGAGGTGCCGCCCAGCGCCCTGCTCGCCCAGATGTCCATCAGCTCGGCGCCCCTTCCCCTCTACCTCCGCCGGCCTCTGCCTCCCGTCCCCACCTCAGATGCAGAGTCGGTGCACATGATGAGCCCCGTGTCGCCGTGCCGACAGATGTCCATCGACTACCCGGAATTTGACATCCCCGCCAGCCCCCCTGTCCTGGGCAAGGGCTCCAAGCTCGGCCAGGTGAGAGCATTCATCCCCCTCAGCATGTCTCCCCTTCTTATTTTCAGTCTCTCTTTGTTATGTGTGGCATGCGAGGCAACAAGCCTCACAAAGTTATCTTTGTCACTTTTTGACACTTTTTTTCTTTTTTTACCTTGGTCCCCCACCATCCATCCCTCTTCGCAAACCCAGGACGGTTCCGCTTCCCTCCAGACAGGTGAGGCGGTGGACCGCAGCACTCAGACCTCCTCCTTCACGGGCCTCCCGCACGGTCCACTGCACTTCCACACTCAGGTCCCCCCTCCAGGAACGGAGGGGTCGGGGCCCAGGTCCGGGAGCCAGACCCACCTGTTCAGCCACCTCCCCCTGCACTCCCAGCAGCCCTCCCGGTCCCCGTATAGCATGGTGCCGGTCGGGGGAATCCAGCTGGTGCCCGCCGGCTTGGCGACGTACCCCGCCTTCGTGCCCATCCAGGCGGGCCCCGTGCAGCTGACCATCCCTGCCGTCATCCACCGCAACACCAGCCCACTGCCCGCCCCCACCAGCTCCAACCACCAGCCGGAGGCCTCGCCCACCCGGCCCCTGGTGGTGCAGGAGCCCACTTTGGGTATTGGACGGGTGCTGCCTTGCTTCCCCCTGGGGCCGGTGTCTGGCCTGGAGCCCTTCAACTATGTGGGGCTGCCGTCCAGCCAGCTCACCCTGAGCGCCACGCTGGGCCTGCAGGTCCTGGCCGCCAGTGGCCCCTGCCAGAGCACCACCGGGCCCCAGGAACAAGTGCCGGGCCTGCAGATTCTCAACATCGCCCTCCCCGCGCTCATCCCTTCCCTGAGCCCCTTCTCCGCCCTCGCTCCCCTGCCGCCCGAACCGCCCGAGAGACGGGGAAGCCCGGAGATGTTGTCCCTGACAGCTCCCCAGCCGGAACACGGCCCTGGGCCTGCCAGGGGCTCCATGTCCGCCTCACCACTGTCGGCCGTGATGTCACCGTCGACGACGACTGGCAGCCCCGCGGACCGCTGCGCATGCGGCCGACCCGGCTTAGGGACGGGGCGCAGAGCGGAGTCGGTGCAGACTGTGGGAGATGAAGGGGAGAGAGGAGGGAGAGGGGAAAGAGTGCGGAGCAAGGCAGACGATGTCGAGCAGCTGGTGGCCGGAGGAGACGGCCGGGCCTTGCTTCCACCGCCACCACTGGGGGCCTCCCGGCAACCAGTGGCTAAGGACTACAGCGATACGTCAAGCGATGATGAGGACAGACTGGTCATCGCTACCTGAACATACCCAACCCCCCCACCCCGGACATAAAGCTCTTGTTTGCAGGGCCGGTCCGCCCATTAGGCAAGATTAGGTAGGGTGGAATTCATTTGAGACGCTGTTTTGATAATTGTTTGCTCGCTCCTAATCAGCGTAAAGCTGTAAGTAAAACAAATTTGTTAACGGCACGGCAGGATCAGTCATTCTCAAGAACGCTTGCTATCTTTGAGCTCAAATTAAAACAATATCCCACCGCAGTGCCGCCCCACAAGTTGAAATTCATCACGAAGCCAATAACAAGCAGCTTTATTGTTGTGTGCGGTGTTCGCCACTTTATGTTCTTGTTTACGGAGCCAGGGCTGTGTAGAAATACCATAGCGGATTATACTTTCAGCGCACACACAAAAGGGTAAGGCCGCGATCAGATGTAACTTCTTTTTGGAAGCTGTCTGTGTCTTTTTTACATTATAGCCCTACGCAGCGGATTGTGTTTTTAAAAGCACCATAGGCGCTGAATCTAAACGCTGCCTCTGCAGGCGCTTTTTTCAGAAGCTCTAGGCTTCTTTTTCAGTTGAAAAAAGTTTGACTGCTAAGAAGAAAATGCCCTAAATCATCTGCTTTTTTGACAGTTGACCAATCACAAGCGGCGTAGTGAGAACTGGTGTTTCCGTTTTTTTTTCTGTACATGAATAATGCCCAGGCCAGCGCTTTTATACCAAATAATATTAAGTTTGAACACGGCCTAAGATTATTTTTCACTGTCGATAATCCCAAAGCGACAATTTTGTCTTGAATGTCCAGGGCCGGCGCTGCTTGTTTGTTTGTTGTTTGTTTTTTTAAATGCTTGTCACTTTGTAAGACTGAAAACACGTCTTTAGGGGGTGGTTCCCCCTTCAAAGCACAGATTCTCAAATTCATATTGTATGTGCAGACATATAATTTACTATGACTATGAAGATGACCAATTGGTTTTATTGTTACTGTTTTGTGTCCGCTCCAGACTATTTCTTTTTGTACATGTTGTATAGACAGTTGTGTCTTTTTTAAAGTTTCTTGATTGGGAAACCTGTACATATACCCTTATAAAATGCAGTAGTTTGTTGTGTTTATTTCAGAATAGTAGAAGCAGACAATGACGCAGGATATCAGTTTTATTTTGGAAATTTGTACCATTTGTAAATTAATGGAAAAGTAAATGTACTGGTACATTTCTATGGATTTTTGGGCAATGTTTATGTGTACAGATGTTGTGTTGAGCTATTTATTATATTCCATTTAGTGCCCATTATGATTCATAAGTCCATAGGTTTGTGCAATATGGTAGCTTTACATTGCAGTCAATATTATAAAATGTATCAGTAAAACAGTTTACAAGCATTCATGCTGCATTAATGTGTAATTAATAAAAACAATCAGAATTTAAAAAGCGCTTATGGACTTGGGATAGGCCATGGAGACAGTAGTGTAGCCAGAAATATGCTGGTAAGTGGCAGGCCTACATGAAACTAGGTGGTTTATTACAATGTAGCTAATAATGATAATTACTACAATGTAGTAGGCTATTTGTGCAAGTAGGCTACAGGCCTAAGAGTATGATATACCTCTGAAATTTGCACCCCATATGACAAGAATTTGAATGAAAGTATGATTAGTTGGTGCATTATTTGTGCACAAACAAATTATATTTGGGTGCATTGTTTCAGAGAAGTAAGCAGTTTAAATGTACAGATCATAAGTAGCCTGTCTTAGTCATGTTAGTGAGAGCATTTGACGAAATTGTTTAAATTGTTCAATATGTTAGTTTATGGCTAATAGATAGTGGGATCTAGGATAACCAAACAAACCCTCAATGATGCAACCTTTCCTCTCATATTGATGAGGTTTGTTAGATAGTCCTGGAGAGGCTTTTAGAGAAGACTAATTTTAGCATTTAGAGGGTGACTCAACCTTCTGGTGGACTATAGTCTTGTTTTCACTGTTCATTCAAACCTGTGAGACATAGTGATCTTATAGCGACGCCTAGAGGACGAAATCTGCCATTTTTGAATTTCAGCGAATCGAATAAAAAATGCCTGTGCAGAAGAAGGGGATACTAAAATAACAAAACAGTCTACTAGGGGTTAACCATTTTTTGGTGTGTAAAAATCTGGTCTCCTGGCCAATTGTTTTGTAATATAAAGGTAAACAGAAAGCTGCAGAGAATATTCGGTCAGGTTTTAAGGTATGTCAAATTTGAGTATACAGGATTACCCTACTAATTCTTCACAAACAAATACAATATTCACAAACCTATCCAATGTTACAAATGTTTTGTTACATTTTATAGTTCATGTTTCATATGGTTTTCTTGACTAATGGCTTTATTAAAAGCCTTAATATTTATATGCCTGTGCCTCTGTGGATTAATTAACATCTGATTAAACACAATGGGGTATAAAAGTACAGTGCGGGAATTTTATAGATTAATACATTACAAATTGTGTTAACATTTGAAATATTTTTTATCTCTATATCTACTATCTCTAAATTAAAAAGAAAATCTTAATTTATTGTGGCACCTCATTGGAATACACGGTGACAACCAACCCCACCCCATGTGACAACCAACCCGTTATTGGGTTAGTTGTCACACTTTCTCAGTGTATTTTCTGACTTATTACTTCATGTTAAAACATATTACACTGATATAAACAATATTAATTTATACCCAAGCCCTTCAGCTTTGGACCAATACTGAAATTATTCTTTTGTAATTTACTGGTATCTTTTCCACACCCATCAAATTCAATTTAAATGTAGTATATTGCTCTGTCTCTAATCAACTCCCCTTCCTATGTCTAATTTATTTTGTGACTATTCTTTTTATTAAGAGGCTAGACGTATTAATACAAAAGACAAGAAATATGCTACTAATGCTAAAAAAATTGGCTAAGCGAGCCTTCGAAATGGACTTTAATTCGAATACATCGGTCTAGGCTACAGGACGACTAATGCCTTGTGTTCCTGAATTCCTCTCAGATTTCAATCAATTTGCCGCCATCTGCTGTTTGATTAGTGCAACTCTCCGTTCATAGAGTGCGATGATAATTTGGCACAAGTCAGTTGCCCGGCGTCTCCTTACTGCCTCTTTCGGAAAAAAGGAACTTCTCAGTTCTTATCTTGGCCAGCACGTTGCCTATCGCTGACTATTGGCATTGTCTACGAAAAAGCAAAAGGGAATAACACGCAACCACAGAGGCGGGGCGGGGGGGGGGGGGGCACATGGGGGTATAAAGTCAAAGGGTTGCACATGGAGAGTCAAACTGTCATTGAGCCGTTCAGTGATGTATTGTGCTCTACGTGCATTATAAAGGACGTTCCTGCGCGCAATTTACTATTTGGAGCTTTTGCGTGTAATTAGAAAGTTTCCACTGGATATTTCTGGATATATTACTGTATTATTTATCGCAAACACATTCTTTTTCAGAGGAAGAGCCACGTCATAAAGCAAATGGATTTACACATTTTGTTTTCGATTGTGTCGGCCATGTATGCAGTCCTGAGCACAGGTAGAATAAACTAAATATAGGCTTACGCATATTTTATATAACGAGCTTCAACTCTCTGGAATACTGTAAAAAAAAAAAATTACTGTAGCCTATATAATTGGTTCCACATTCATAAGCAGTAGTAAAATGGACTAAATAGCCGTACGCATATTTTACATAATGAGCTTCAATTATCTGGAATTCTGTAATACAATAATTTACTGTAACCTATATCATTAGTTCCAAATGTATAAATTCATAAATGTTCTGAAAGAGTTGTACGACTTCTTTAGTCAAACTTTAACCTTAGTTCGTGTATGCCCGAATAGCCTGTTGCCTGTGAGGTTGTAGCCTACTGCGATTATATTGATTATTTTTATTCTTTACAGTCATGTCATCTCCTGCCAGCGAGACACCCTCCGCCGTAGCCCCAGCGCGTCATGTGAGAAATAAGCGATGCTCATGCTCAACTTTCCTGGACAAGGAGTGCGTCTACTTCTGTCACCTGGATATCATTTGGGTCAACACGCCTGCGTAAGTGGGTCATTACTACTTTTACTATGTTTGGTAGCTTAGGTGTTTTCAGCGCCAACTGACGGCGGTAACATTTCGGTTTTGTTTCAGGCGCATTGTGTCATATGGACTCGGCAACGCTCCAAGAATGAGACGCGCCATCAGAGACTTTGTGACTAACGAGGGACCTCGGTGCACGTGTTTGCGGGAAAATGACACCACTTGCACGAGCTTCTGCCAATTGGAAAAACACCACAGGTAACATATAAATAGGTCTACATTTAATTACGTCCCTTGACGATGTTGGTTCAGGATTATGTATATATATATATTTACACCCAGGGAAAAGACGCAATGCAAACACAAACTGGCTGCCAAGGCAGGCAGGACTAGGTAAGTAGACTCGCTCAGCCTCAGAGTGAAGAATGTGTTACCCTATACCACAAGTTTATTTGCAAAATAAATGAACGTGATAATTACAATAACATGCAAGGCAGACAGTTTTGTGGGACAAGAATATTTTGGGGCTCATTTCCCCATGCACAAAAATGGAGAGCAATTGTTTTGAGATACTATAAACAAATCATCCCACCAAATACTATATTGTGAAACATATTTTTATCCGAGGCAGGGTAAAGCTTTGAAGATTGAATGCTATTTCCTCAAAAGTAATATCTTATCACTTTCCCTCCAACATTTTTTAATTTCATGTGGAAGCATTCTCAGCTCATGTTCCATCATGTTTTAAAACAGAATCCACAGTATGTGTCACCATGTGTATGCTCTTTGATAGTTAATAAATGGAAACACAAACACTAATCTGATGGACCACTATTGCGCAAGACAAGGAACACAGCCTGCATCGAGTGATTGACATTGGTTCATCTGCTGAGTGCATAACCTGCGATGGCTAGTTTGGATCTTGTAGCGCTCACCTTGTTTCTTGTGTCTGCAGGATGAAGCACGGGGCTGGGAGAGTCGCATCAATTAAAGCCCACCTGCTGCAGAAGTGGAGTGCGAAACGACACCACCGGGCCAGAGCTTGGGAGGGTTGAGAGTGCGGCCTCCTAGAGGGAGACGGTGCCGCCCTATCGCAAAGGTCAGACTCCCTACCTTCGGGGAGACAGACACGTGGTCCCACATGAGGCCTCCCAACAGCCATACTGGATGCCATGGCCTGATGTGGAGCACAGCGCACAAGACTTGTGCCACTAGACTGAGGCTACACCTCGAAAGAACAGCTAAAGCATAGGCTGGGGGTTAGGCTTGAGGGGAGATGGGCTGGTTTAAAGAGACTTAACCCTCGTAGACTAAATCCAAGACACGCAGAGGTCATCAGCATCCCCTTTTTTATCATATAGTAGAAGAGCTGACTGATGACCATATCATCTATGGAAGTTTCAATGTTGTGGACTGACAGTTCACAGTAATGCCTATTAACATTCCTCTTGTGTGGGTGAGCTCAGAGGTTTTAATGCCCACATAGAGGGCACTATGGTACCTCACATTGACTGAAGGATATACTATAATGCTCCACACAGTTAACTGTAAAATGTAATGTTTGTGGTGCTTTTTCATACTTAATGTATCATAATCTATTATTTTTTGTTTATTATCATTGTCTATGGGGTGAGAACCAGAGGGGCGTGAGGGACATTTCTCCAACCTTACAGAAGGGCTAAAACAAAATTGTAAAATTCACATGCGACTTTTTGGTATCAACATTTCATCCATTTCATCTAAATGCACGGGCCCATCTGAGGGAAAAATGGTGTAAGTGCAGTTACATCCTTTTGGCACCAACTGGCTTAGTATGTTCAGTATTTAAGTATTTTGGTTTTTAATGAATAAGAAATCACTTGTGCACTTTTGTCAGTTGAAAGAGCTCATCAAGAGCTTTAATTTGATATATACATCTCCGTTTCACCCAAAATGTCACTTACGCCCCTTGGGGTGCCACCCCTCGTTGTGTTATTTTATTTATCCATGGCCATATTGGTTGACTGTAGATCTTGGTAATTTCTAAGAAATATGTTGCTAGCCAAATGTTGGCAGAATAAATGTATTTATTTAATAAAAGGCTCCAGATCTTGGAAGTGAAATTTCCTTTTATTTATTGTAGGTAGAACTTAATTATGTTGAATAAAATAAAATAAAAAACACTGCTCAAGGGCAAATCCATTTTTAAAAAGCCATCCATCTTCAGGGCAACTATAAAGTAAAATGAGTTTAAGTAATCAAAAATAACCATGTTTGAATTATGTCTACAGAGAAATACAGAGGAGTCAAAGAGAGTGAGAGGAAGAAATATACAACGAAATATGCAGTGTTTATGTGAAAGTCAACGTCAAAGTGCAAGAAAACCCCATAAAATCTTCCTTTCTATCTGGCTTGTGCCAGACTTGTCACTATGCCACAAGTCCGAAAGCTGCTGAAAGTGGATTTAATGTTTCTCTCAATCTAGCTGTTTCTAGTTTTAGATTTCAAAGAACATTTCAGAGCAATTGTCCAGAGCTAACGTGTGTCAATTTAAAATAACTTAAAATGCATGTAAATTCTTCCATCCATTCTGAATCGTTCAACATATGCTGACAAATGATCCAGATAAATCTGTGTTGCTCTCCCTCAGTGCAGCTTGATTCCTCTCCTACTTGGCCTTTCAATTCTCCTCTCCCCTCAGATCAGAGGAAGCGTGATACACCACCAACGTGGAGAACAGTCCTTTCCAGGGGGTGGAAAAGGCCTGGGGGATATGTTCTGGGTTTGACATGATTTAAAAAAAAAAAGCAAATGCAATTCCCAAATGACAATAGTCATCTGAAAATAAATTGAAATAAACCCCATTTTGTAAAACGATCTGGTTTCTTTCAGGTGCATAAATAGTTGAGTCTATGCTGTAGTTATCTCCTTCAGCTTTATGCACTTGAACGACTTAAAATGGTGCCAGTGTCCTGAGAAATTATACACAGCACATGTCCTTCCCTGGCTTTGCTGCAGAAGCAGGACCATTCACGATATGATGTAAACAATCAAGGGTGCTGTTATTGTATCTGATGGTTTTGTGCTGAGGTTGATCTGTCATCCTACACTTGCTTGAACTGGTAACAGAAAACAATCTCATGCAAATAGCTTGAATACTCATATCTAACCATCCCCTTTAGCAAACAATTCCATGGTGAACATTGTGCCTCTGGCACATTCACAGAAGTGCTCCAATGCCCTCCCATGTTTGAGTCCCACAACAACACTGATGTAATGTTTTTCCGCAAATAACTCCACATGTCTGCTCCAGTAGAGAGAACTTGAAAAAGGTGGCAAGGATTTCAATTATTATTATAATCATCATCATCGCACACATTCTATATGAATCTGTATCCACCCTGAATGGACCCTGAAGAGGTTAACAGGACACCAACCGGACTGAGGTGCTCATACAATGCAAATACCTTTCAGCTATATGCAGACCTGCACAAGGGACTCCCCAGAGGCTGGAGCTTTTTGCGTAATCATTAAGCTATTGAATAGATGCAGTGCTAACATAATAGCCCATTACATCGCAAGAATCTCCTCGACTCGACAGGAATTCTCCAGCTCTGGAGCTGAACAATGGAAGTCTATGCGAGAAACAGCTGGGAGTGGTGGACTATCTTCAGTCGCTGACGTCTGACCAACACCCTGTGTTACTTCCACACGCCTTGTTTTCTAACTCACAGCCCCAGGGGTGCCAGAACATCGCACGAAACCCTGCCATGGCTCAGAGAGTAGCAGATTGAATAGCTTGGCAGAACGATTAAGCCTAACTGTTTAAGCGGATGAGTGCACGGGCCATTTGGATGACATGTAATGTAGTACAGGTAAAAGATATGTGGGGAAAAGTCAGGGATTTTTCATTGGACCCTGACCTTGTTCTACCACTACCTCCCTCATCAGAAGAAGGGCTAATTGAGGCTGAGGGGATCCATCTGTGATTTAAATTGATTTCTTGAGCATGAGCAATGCTACACTTCTCTGAAGGTTTATGGGAATCTGGGCAGGTATCTCTCAGCGCTCTGTCAACCTGTAATCCTGCTGTTAGCACCACCCAAATCAGCTTCTCTCTGCCTCAAGACAAGCTTCCTCAGGAGTACAACAAATGCTGAAATGCATTATGGGAATATCCTTTAAATATTTGCACACACAAAAATCTTTACTGACAGACAGGAATGTCACTCTAAGCCGTGTCTATGGCTGTGCTTAAATGTGCCTCCATAACACCACTTTACATAATTGTAGCTTGACATGAAACAGAATGCATGCAATGTGATTTATTGCCAAGAGGTTCATTTGAAGGGAATTCTGAACAAGGGAATGCTCAGAATACTGAATACTGTTTTGGACAATCTTCCTGAATAACAATATATACAGATCCACCGTGTTCTGTCTCAGACAGGAAGCTGACACAACATATGTACATATATTTAAATATTAGTTATTATTATTATCATCATCATCTTCTCTATGCTCGTGTTAGCCGTGTGAGTCTCTAGATGGAATATTTCACAACTGACAACCTTCTGACATGTACATACATTGCTATATAGACATATTTTCCTTTCAGCGCAAGCCTCAAGTAGAAGAATTACTGCAGCTGCACCCAGTTTATTTTTAGACACAAAGGTCATGCCAAAGAACTTCAGTGTCAAGGCCAAATTAAAGGTGATGTATACCTCCTACACGCCTACTTCTGGGTAGAACAATACTGGCTTATTGCATAAGGCAGGTAAATGTGCCACTACTACCTGATACATTAAAAAAAAAATTTGTTATAGTATGTATGTATTAATTGAAATGGTCGTCGACAATATAAAGCCAGTAGCAACGTTTATGATAAATTAACTGCTCGATCGCTGTGGCCATTGACAAGAAACTGACCGTGACAACTTAAAAACAAATTGTAACATAACTGTAACATGTTTCCCTTGCTCACTGTGTGTGTGTGTGCGTGTGTGTGTGTGTGTGTGTATTATGTAATTTTTGTCCTACGTGATTATTCCATTCGTAGACAAAATAGGCTATTGTATGTTGTATGGGTCAAAATCATGTAACACGCACAATAAATATAGCCTGCCTTTTATGAATTAGATTTTTCATTCAAATGAACGGCTTCTCCCCCCCAAACATACATCTTTTGTCATACCCACAGAACCCCCACCTTGAGACAGTCTCCCAGAGCTTTGTGCTCAGTACAGCATGAGGTCTGCTGAGAGAGACATTACCAGTAGGTGGCACCACAAACATTACATTACCATTCTCATCTCATTTTGAAGATAAATACATTTAATAAAATCTTCCAAAATCTCAAATTGTAAATAACAGGACATAATAACACTCATATTCAAGTAAAAGCATTGCTTCTGGACTTTACTTTATTTAATATAATTTTGTGAAAGGCTATAACACAATGTACATAGTAACGTTGTGGGGGTGCTAGATTTGCTTGTCTGCAGTCCTGAACTGTTGCTGATTGAGAAAGTGTGGTGCATTATGAAGCACAAACTATGGCAATGGAGGCTCTGTACAATTGTGCACTTAAAGACCTAAAAATTGAAGAATGGAAGGGCCATTCTAAATGGTAAATGGACATTTGAGCCATTCTATTTGATAAACTTCAGAAAAGGGTATCTTCGGTTCCCACACATGTAATATGTGTAAGTAAAGGAAATATGATTATGTTATACAGTGCTAATCACAAATGTCCAACTTTTGGGAGTGTGTTGGAGTCATCTTTTAAAAAATTAGTGTACATTTTCACCATTAGCATAACTAAAGTTATAAACTTCTTAATCAACTAAATTCAAATAATTTATTCAAAACATTTCAATCTGGATTCCGTCCCAAACACAGTACCGAAACAGCTCTAATAAAAATCACTAATGATCTACTCCGTGCAGCTGACTCCGGCCTCCTATCCATCCTCATCCTTCTTGACCTGACTGCAGCCTTCGACACCATCTCCCACCCACTCCTCCTGGAACGTCTGGCTAGTATTGGTATTACAGGAGTTGCTCTTTCCTGGTTCGTCTCCTATCTCTCAGACCGCCAATAATTTGTTCAACTAAAATCACACAAATCAAGATATGATGTGATATGTCTCACTGGGTGTTCCTCAAGGCTCGGTCCTGGGTCCTCTGTTATTTACTATATACCTCCTACCCTTGGACACAATCATGAGACACCACAACATTGACTTTCACTGCTACGCGGACGACACCCAGCTCTAAATTTCAACCAAACCCACCTCATCCCTCCCCCCCCCATCTCCCTCATCAACTGCCTTCAAGACATCCAGAGCTGGATGACTCTAAACACCCTCAAGTTCAACAACAGCAAGACAGAAGTCCTGCTCATTGGCTCAAAATCAACTCTTCCCACACAAAACAAATCCAGCCTGCCGGTCTTCCCATCCCACTGTAGCGTTATCGGGTCACGTACAAGTATTATTATTATTATTATTATTAATATTAATATTATTAATATTATTAAACGGG